>RJWM01018787.1:0-26251 GCA_004363535.1 Dasyprocta punctata
AAAAAAAAAGCATTTTTCACTTTGTCAGCTCACATCACTGTAGTGGTTTTGTTCTTTGCTCCATGCATGTTTCTGCATGTGTGGCCTTTTCCTACTAAGTCACTGGATAAATTTTTTTCCATTGTGGACTTTGTTGTTACCCCGTCTTAAATCCTGCCATCTATGCTCTAAGGAATAAAGATATGAAGTTGGCAATGAGAAGGCTGAGTCCACAGGTTGTAAATTCTAGGGAGGTGACTTAGTGGGTCTCATTGACAAACATATGGATGAATATCTTGGACCATCAAGACCCTGCACTCACTGTAAACACTACAGAATGTAAACTTTTTTATGAGAAGTCTAAAGACAAATTCTATAGAAAAAATATATTAAATCAACAAATTTCACTTCAGGGGGAGTTGCAACAACTTTTGTTAATCATAAAAAAGTTATATATTTCTGTCTAAACTGCATACCTCAATCACAATTACCAACAATGATTACACCAAAAATTGACAGATACTTCTCAATGGACTAAGTATGGGTTTATATGAATCAAAAGACATAGGAAGAATTTATTCTTATTTTAAATTCTTATTGTACTTTATATTAGATGAGTAGAAAAACTGATACTATGCTATAGCTCAAATAATATTTTCAATCTGATTTTTAGTTTGTTTTGTACAGTATCACTGTAGAAATAGCCTCTAGTACTTTGCATGAAGCAAAATTTTTGTCTGTTCCACCTTTGAAGCAACACAGTTCTGTTGCTCTTGCAATCTTCTTAAAGAATTTTTTAAATTAGTATATGTTTGCAATATATAATATTTGAATTCATCTAGAAAATTAGTACCAAAACACTGCATCTCTTCTACCCTCTTTCTTCTTCCTGAGGTCCCCCTCCCATACCCACAGAGTCTTCCTGTTTTTTGCCCTCTCTCTTTTATTTTGCTCTTTAAATTATTTATGTTTTATCTCTCACATTAGAGAAACCATTAAATGTTTAACCATTCATGTTTGATTTATTTCAGTTAGCATTATGAGCTCAAAATCAATCCATTTTCCTACAAATGGTTTGATTTTTTTCTTTTTCATGGCTTAGTAGTATGCCATTGTGTAAATATACCACATTCCTTTATCCATTCATCTGCTGATGGGCACTAGGTTGCTTCTTTCTCAAAGAATTTCTTGATTCATTAAATAAAGCATGAAAAATTCTAAAAGTACTGGATGAGATATATTTACCAGATGAAAGCACCCCACCAAAACCTCAAAACTTATTTAAGGTGTCTGATCTTAAACTACAGTGATCAATACAGGGAAGGTGATTGACACCTTTTAGAAAAAAACTGGAAATTCTGATAATGAAGAAGCATAAGTGAGACATCATTTAGATGTATTTTTAGTAGATGTAGAAAATATTAATTGATGTGTCTTAGCTCATTTTTAAATGTCATGTGTTGATTAAAGCTATTGCATAAAATGGTAAGTTATGTGGGAGACTTTCTATTATTAGTCCAGGTATTATTCCTATGTTTTCTCCATATATTGGTCATCAATATTCTATGCTATTGTCTCTTTATCAGATCTAAGCATTATTATTCACTCCTATAGGCCTATTTAGAGTTTGCTTTTGCAATTTGATCTTACTTGTTTTATCATGATTCTTTAAAAATTACCTTTAGACTCAGGTACTGAAAATATGCAAACAGACCAAGAAATTGTGGCACTGTTCCTTAATTAAAGATTTTGTTTTCCTTCTAATGACCAATGGAAATCCTGTGAGATTATAAGTTAGTCTCAGTACTCCAAGCTCAGGCTGGTTATTTCCATATCTATTCATCTGCTTCTCATCACTTTCATAATGAACTCATAATTAATTTACTAAGGATGAAAATTCCCATAAGTGTTATCCTCTTGCAAATTTTAATACTTTGAGAGAGTACTTATAAAAGGATATCTATGCTCCTCTTTCTCTGAAAATTGCTGTAGTCTCTTCCAGTTATGAAGGACGTAGGTGGAATGATGAATATATCATAATTATATATGATAAATATATTACTAGAACTAAGTGAATCTCAGCCTTTTATCAACAATGAGATGCTTTTGTTAGTAAAAATTCATTTTTCAGAATTCATATTTTTATCTTTGGAAAAATGGAAAGATCCTGTAGGTAGGTTTAAATATTTAAAAGACTTCTTATAAATATTGGAAAATATAACTTTTGTCGTTAGTGTTCTCTTGCTTATTGACTTTTTCAGTAAACACAAAGCCATTTCTTTCAGGGGATGCCTTTCACAAATATTTCTCCTTCACTTCTTTGGTGGGAGTGAGTTGGTGATCCTCCTAGGCATGGTCTTTGACAGATACAAAGTAATTTGTAAACCCCTACACTATAGGACAGTTATGTGCAACAATGTATATGTTGGAATTATGGCTGCTGCATAGGGAATTGGCCTCCTCCACTCAGTGAGCCAGCTGGCTTTTGCAGTGAACCTGCCCTTCTCTGGTCCCAACAAGGTTGACAGCTTTTATTGTGACCTTCCTAGGGTAATCCAACTCATCTGTACAGGTACTACAAGCTAAATATCATGATCGTTGCTCACAGTGGTATGCTCACAGTGTGTTCTTTTGTCCTCCTAATCATCTCCTAAATCATCTCCTACATTCTAATCACCATCCAATATCATCCAATAAATTGGTCATCCACTTTGTCCACTTTGACTCCTCACATCACAGTTGATCTATTGTTTTTTGGACCATGTATCTTCATTTATGCTTGCCCATTCCCTATCAAATCATTAGATAAATTCCTTGCTGTGTTTTATTCTGTGGTTCCTCCTCTCTTGAACCCAATGATATACATACTGAGAAACAAAGACATGAAGACAGCAATAAGACAACTGAGAAAAGTGAATGTGAATTTTAGGGTAAAGTCTTAGACTTTTTGTAAGTGTAAAATAAGTTTTAGAAAATAATAAATTGTAAATTTGATAAATTACTTAGTAAAGCTTATGAAAGCTATAACTTCTTCCCCCATAAAATGGTAACTTCCCTTCCCACTTCATTAGCTATTGTCAAAGACATTTCATATACACTGCCTCAGCTTATCCTTCAATATCTTTTCATGTCGTATCTTTGAACACAACAAAGCTAATAATCATTCATAATAGTACCTCACTAATTTTCAAAGAATGAAAGAAATAAATATGCTAGTATTTTTGCACAATGCAAGTCTACCAATGTAAAATTCGTCTTGTAGGCTCTTGACCTCCTAAGGTATATAACAACTGCTCATAAGCAGTAAACAGAATTTAGAGTGATCTAACCTCTCAATATGTTGGTACAAAGTGTATTGCTTGACTCTATATGATTTTCTATGATTAACTTTATGAAGCCAAAATAGCTGGATTTAACTCTATTAACCCTTTACTAATCATGACTTTCAATACATTAACTTTCATAAGGTTTAGTTTCTACAAGTTTAGAAAGAAAATAATTATATTTATTGCTTATGGTTATTATGAGATATGTGTATCAGATAACATAATAGTGACATTTTAATCATTCAGTAAATATTAGAAAATAGTATAATTATTATAAATCTTATGTATCAACAAAACTAAAAGTTCTTAACCTGAATGTTTTTTCCCAAAGTACTTGAGGGACATGGCATATGCCAGACTTAACAGGCACTCCTTTGGGGCTCTGTAGTTATGTTTAAATCTGCATATTTATGTGCAAGTGTGTTTGTGTATTTGTGTGTGTCCTCATATACTCACATGCTATCATTGTGAGAAGACATTATAAAAATCCAGAATAAAAATAGAGGGCAACATAAATTGAAACAAAAACATTTCACAAGTGTTTCTGACAACTCCCTCCCCTTTCTAGTAAGAATCATTGAACCTGGCTGAAATTGAAGATTAAATATTTTAAGGAAAAAGCAACGTAGCTTTTCAAAATTTGGCTTAAATTAACAGATTGAGTTGGATAGTAAAAGATTAATATTCTATCTACTCCAGAAGAAAACAGAATAAGTAATACCTACACTGAAAATACACAAAATAATTCTATGATAATGACAGCATTTCAAATCAGTGGAAGAAAGAAGGCCCTATTGATGTGAAGATGGGATGATTGGATACCAATCTGGGGAAGGATGTAGCAGTTCTGTTCATCATATCCCATACTGAAACCATTTCTAAGTGAATTCAACACGTAAATCTATTTTTAAAAAAACTTTAAAATATTACAAGAAAACATAAGTAAATGTCTTTATAGTCTATGAAAGTGGAAAATCCAGATATCGACTTTATAAAATTAATTTTAATGTGTGATAAAACTGCAAAGGTAAATGAAAAGAAAATATTTACAACTTACAGCACAAAGACTCTTTTATTTTTTAATTAAATAAATTTTTATTTAAAGAATTTCATATGTAATTTGTTTAATTATGAAGATCACTTTAATGATGCTCTTTGTCTTTAAGATAGTCCTTTTTAAAGCAACTGATGCTTAATTCAGTCATTCCTTCTGCCTTATCACAATTCTTTTATCTCCACTTGAATTATGGACAATGACAACTTCAAAACTCCTGGCATCTTATATCCAAACTTCTTCCAGCGATTTACATTTTGAGAGTATTTATGATAGATGGATCTGCCTGGCTCTGACACTCTCTCTAAGCATGTGTGAATTCATACTCATTTCCTAAGCTATCCAGAGTAGTACAGACCTCTAGCATACGAAAATATATAAAGTTAAGAGAAAAATTATTAAAACTTTCATCCATTTTGCTGTCTTGTGGAGCCCTAACCCAGGCTTAAGAAATAGACTTGAGAAAGAAGCAAAACTGATGTTACTCTGTAAGGCATTTCCAATGCTATGTAGCCACAGGAGAAGCCCCATTGGGATAGACATCAAGTAATAGTTTTAATATATTACAAACTTCTTTTAAAACCCTGAAAGACAAATCCACAAAAGATATAAACTTTCATTTAATATATATATATAAGAAAGAAATCCATCTTTAAATGTATGAAAAAATTTCAAGCTCTCTTATTTAAGATATATGCAAAGCAATATGATACCTTCTGCCCTACATCAAATAATTAGTCTCCATATTTGATAATATACTCTGCAGATGGAGCAATATCAAAAGAGGCAATAAAAATGCACTCCTTTTCTTTGGAGGTTTTTATTATGTCCACAAAGTATTCGGACATGAAGAACATGAAGAATCAAGTGCTTATTCTGCCTTTTTCATATATTATAATGCTGAAAATAACCACATAGTTAACTGAGAAAATTATTAAAAATTCAAGTTAATAGTTGTAATAGGAATTTGGGGTTTAATAAATCTACATTTTGGCTGGCACAGTTGTTGCTCTGAACTCCTTGCAGCTAGACTCAGGGTCCAGGCAGCATCATACTCCAGGGTACACTCTGCCTAGCTCCCTGGGACCTGGAGGCCTTGGTCCCCACCCAGTTAAGGCAGAGGCTCCACCCACATACCCCGGGAGGCCGCCCTCCCTGGCTGTGCACAGGATCCAGCTCTACCGGGTCCAGTGACTCAGTGCGACCCAAGACTCAAAGCAAGCCTCAGGGGAATGCCCAACCAGCCTTGCAGGACACAGAGGTACACAGCCCAGCCCAGCTCAACCCAGGACCCCAGAGTTGCTCACAAAGGACTGACCAACATAGCTGCAGGCCCTTGGAGAGCTTGGGTTCGCCCCATCAGAGTGCAGAGCATGCGCGAGCTCCATACTTCAGTGGAGCAGCTTGTGTGCACCCCAGCGTAGAGCTAACGGGCCCCTGCCCAGCCAGCACCAAGGCCCTGGCACTGTAGGCCTGGGACTCACCCAGGCTTGCCCTGGCACAGTTGTTGCTCTGAACTCCTTACAGCCAGACTCAGGGTCTGGGTGGCATCACACTCCGGGGTACACTCTGCCTAGCTCCCTGGGACCAGGAGGCCTTGGCCCCCACCCAGTTAAGGCAGACACTGCACCCGCACACCCTGGGAGGCCACCCTCACTGGCTGCATACAGGATCCAGCTCTACTGGGTCCTGTGACTCAGCGCAACCCAAGACTCGATGCGACCCTCAGGGCAACACCCAGTCAGCCTCACAGGACACAGAGCCAAATAGGTTCTAGAAGAAAATGACAAAAAAAAAGACCAAAGGCAGTATCAGTCCCCCAGCCCACTAAGAAAAAACCCGAGAGACACTGAAATGGAAGACAGTGGGAGTCACACAAATGAACTTTCTGAAATGATGGAAAATGCAGTAAAGAAACAGTTTGATGAAGCTATAGAGAAATTCAAATCAGAAGTATTATCTCAGCTAAAAAATGAAATGCGAATCATTATTAAAGAAATGTGTGTATCTAATTAAGAGCAAAATAAAAAATAGAAGAACTTAAGAAAATGACTGAAACTTTGAATGAACAATATAAGACACAAACAGAATGCATGAAACAGATGCAAAGGGAAATGCAGGAAATGAAAAACTCCATGGGAAGTTTGAAAAACCGCTTAAATGAAGCTGAAGATAGAATCTCAGATCTCGAAGACAGCATGGGAGATCGTGGCCATGAAAGAAAAGATCTCTTAAAAATATTAATGAACCAAGAAACAACAATTCAACAGGTGCAAGATGATGCCAAGAGAAATAACATAAGATTAATAGGCATAAATGAAAACACAGGGGTCAATACTAAGGACCTGCGAAGACTATTTGCAGAAATAACAGCAGAAAACTTTCCAAACATGGGAAGAGAATCTGAAATACAGGTAACCGAGGCATACAGAACCCCAATTAACCACAAACAAAATAAATCCTCACCCAGACATATAATAATAAGGGTATCAGATATACAGCTCAAGAACAAAATACTAAAAGCTCTCAGAGAAAAGAAACAGATCACCTATGAAGGAAAGCCTATCAGAATCACGGCAGACTTCTCAACACAAACCTTTAAGTTAAGTAGAGCTTGGAGTGAAGTATTTCAAATACTTAAAAAAAAAACTTTCAACCCAGACTGATGTACCCTGCAAAACTATCCTTAAAAATTGATGGAGAAATAAAATACTTTCATGACAAAGAACAACTGAACAAATTTATGGCCAGCAAACCAACACTACAAGTAGTACTGAAAGACACTCTAGAAAGAGACAAAGAGAGCCACAATCTTAGGAACAGCAAAAAAAGGAAACCACTAAGTAGGGCAAGTAATTAAACAGAAAATGTAGAAAACCAACAACAGAAAGATATCATAACATGGATGAGCCAGTACATATCAGTTATATCCATCAATGTAAATGGTCTCAACTCACCAATAAAAAGAAACAGACTAGCAGAGTGGGTTAAGAAACAAAATCTAACAATATGCTGTGTGCAAGAAACACATTACACTCAAAAGGAAATTCACAGACTAAAAATCAAAGGCTGGAAAACAATACTCCATGCAACAGGAACCCAGAAAAAAGCAGGGGTAGCTATTATGTTTGCAGACAATGCAAACTTCAAACTGAGAATGATCAAAAGAGATAAAGAAGGTCACTACATACTTGTGAGGTGAAAACTTCAAGAGGAAAAGATTATAATTAAAAATATGTATGCACCGAATATGGGAGCACCCAACTATGTAAGACAATTCTTAATAGACATGAAAAACCAAATAAGCAATAATAGTTATAACAGGGGACCTTAACACCCCATTGTCACAGAGAGACAGATCAACCAAACAAAAACTCAGCAAAGAAATAACAGAACTGAATCAAACTTGTGAACAAATGGACCTAGTAGATGTATACTGAGTATTCCACACATCAACATCAGAATACACATTCTTCTCAGCTTCACATGAGTCATTCTCTAAAATAGATCACATACTGGTCCACAAAACATGCTTAAGTAAATGCAAAGGAACTGAAATAATTCCATGCATATTATCTGACCATAGCACAGTAAAATTGGAAATGAATGACAAAAACACCTACAAGAGCCCCATAAACACATGGAAATTAAATACTATCCTAAATAACCAATGGGTCACAGAAGAAGTTAAAGAAGAAATTAAACAATATCTACAATTGAATGAAAATACAAATACAAATTACCAGAACCTGTGGGACCCAATGAAAGCAGTCCTCAGAGGGAAATTTATAGCACTAAACTCTCACATCAGAAAAATGGAAAGAACAAACATAAACAACCTAATGCTGCACCTCAAACTCCTACAAAAAGAAGAACAAGTCAAGTCCAAAGCCCAAAGAAGGGAGGAAATTATTAAGATTAGAGGAGAAACTAATGCAATTGAAACTAAGAAAACAATACAAAGAATTAATGAATCGAAGAGTTGGTTCTTTGAAAGAGTAAATAAAATTGATAAACCCCTAGCCAACCTTATCAAGAAGAGGAAAGAAAAAGCTCAGATTCATGCAGTAAGAAATGAAAGGGTGAAATCACTATAGACCCGGTGGAAATACAGAAGATCATCAACACCTACTTCGAAAACCTTTACTCACACAGATTCAATAACACAGAAGAAGTGGACAGATTCCTAGAAACCTACAAATTACCATAGCTGAATCAAGAAGATGTAAAGCTGCTGAAAAACACAATATCAGCCTATGAAATTGAAAATGTAATTAAGACCCTACAAACAAAGAAATGCCAGGGTCCTGATGGATTCACTGCTGAATTCTATAAGAAATTTAAGGAAAAATTAATGCCAACACTCCTCAAACTCTTCAAAGAAATTGAAAGGGAAGCAAGTCTCCCTAACTCGTTCCTGGAAACAAGTATTACCCTAATACCAAAACCAGAGAAAGACCCAACCAAAAGAAAATTACAGGCCAATCTCCCTAATGAACTTAGATGCAAAAATCCTCAATAAAATACTGGCAAATAGAATACAGCAAGTTATCAGAAAGATTATACACCACGATCAAGTGGGATTCATCCCAGGAATGCAGGAATGGTTCAACATATGGAAATCAATGCATGTAAAACACCATAACAACAGGGCCAAGGACAAAAACCACATGATCATCTCAATAGATGCAGAAAAAGCTTTCAACAAAATCCAACACCCATTCATGGTAAAAACCCTACAGAAAATTGGAATAAATGGTCTCTACCTCAACCTGATAAAAGCTATGTATCATTAACCAACAGCCAACATCTTACTGAATGGATCAAAACTGAAAACTTTCAACCTAAAATCAGGAACAAGACAAGGATGTCCATTATCACCGCTCCTATTCAATATAGCTCTGAAAATATTAGCCAGAGCAATTAGACAAGAGAAAGAAATAAAGAGAATAAGGATAGGAAATGAAGAAGTGAAATTATCATTATTTGCACACGATATGATACTCTACATAGAAGATCCCCAAAAATCCATTAGAAAACTTCTAGAAGTAATAACCAAATTCAGTAATGTAGCTGGATACAACGTGAACACTCAAAAATCAATAGCATTCCTATACACAAGCAACAAAGTCACTGAGAGAGAAATAACGGAAACCACACCCTTCACTATAACATCCAAAAAAAATGAAATACTTAGGAATCAATCTAACAAAGGAAGTAAAAGATCTATACAATGAAAATTACATTACTCTAAAGAAGGAAATCAAAGATTTCAGAAAATGGAAAGATATTCCCTATTCAGGGATAGGAAGAACAAATATCACAAAAATGGCCATTCTCCCAAAATTATTATACAAATTCAGTGCAATCCCAATCAAAAAACCACCTGTCTACCTCACAGAGCTACAGAAAGCATTCCTGAAATTCATCTGGAACCAGAAAAGACCTAGAATAGCAAAGGCAATTCTGGGCAACAAAGGGAAGGCAGGAGGCATCGCAATCCCTGATTTGAAACTATACTACAAAGCTACGGTGATAAAATCAGCAAGGTGCTGGAATCAAAACAGACCTGAAGATCAGTGGAATAGATTAGAAGATACAGCCACAACTACAAACACACTCAGCCACCTCATCTTTGACAAAGGGGCCAAACATTTACATTGGAAGAAAGACAGCCTCCTTAACAAATGGTGCTGGATAAACTGGCTTTCTATATGCCGTAAACTAAAACTAGATCCATGCCTATCACCATCCACTAAAATAAAGTCAAAATGGATCTAAGATCACAATATAAAAACAGAGACACTAAACTTACTAGAAGACAGAGTAGGTAAAAACCTTGATGACATAGGAGTAGGCAGAGAGTTCATGAACAAAAATCAAATTGCATGGGAAACACTTCCCAGAATCAACAACTGAGATCTCATATTACTAAAAAGTTTTTGCATATCAAAGGAAATGTCCAACAGAGTGAAAAGAAAACCCACGAACTGGGAAATTATCTTAGCCCATTGTCCATCAGACAAAGGACTTCTGTCTAAAACATATAAAGAATTAAAAGAAATCAGGCCCCTAAAATTCAAGGACCCAATCCAAAAATGGACATCTGAGATGAAGACACACTTCTCAGAGAAAGAAATACAAATGGCAAATAAATACATGAAAAAATGTTCAACATCAATGGTCATTCGGGAAATGCATATTAAAGCTACACTGAGATTCCATCTCACTCCAGAAAGAATGGCCAAGTTTAAAAAATCAACTGACAACAAATGGTGGAGGGGCTTGGGGAAAAAGGAACTCTTCTCCACTGTTGGTGGGAGTGTAGACTGGTGCAACCACTGTGGAAATCAGTGTGAAGATTCCTCAAGAACCTAGGAGTAGAGATCTCATTCAACCCAGCTATCCCACTTCTGGGCATTTTCCCAGAAAAATTGAAAACATCATACCACAGTGATATCTGTGCACCCATGTTTATAGCAACCCAATTTGTAATAGCTAGATTTTCGAAATAACCCAAGTGCCCATCAATCAAAGAATGGATAAACAAGATGTGGTGTTTTTATACAATGGAGTACTACTCAGGTATTAAGAATGATTGCATTGAGACTTTTATAAGTAAATGGTCACGACTTGAGACCATACTCATAAGTGAGATAAATCAAACCCACATGTGTAAATATTGTCTCCCTAGTGTAAGAAACGGAAAAGTATATATAATCCAAAATCTTTAATAAATACTATGTAGGGGTAAAAAACAGCTCAAAGAGCAAAAGTGATTGGGAAGGGAAAAGGCAGAAAGAGAAAAGGGAAGAGGAAAAGATATAAACCTGTATATATGTATATGTAGGATAACTAAAATGAACACACTGCTGAATGTATTCATTATTGAGAAAGAACAATTAATACTCATATGATTAGATCAATTTTACATGTCTATATCTGTTAATGTAAGTAACCATTTTAAAGATAATTATACACAATATTGCAACCATTGTCAAGTTTCTATCATCCAGTCTTGTAAACCTGCAATGTTACTGTTGTGCATTTACTCTACTCATTTGTTTGTCTCTTTTGCTTGTTGTCTTTGTTATATATGTCTTTTTTCTCTTCTTTTTACACTTAAATAAAAAATAAATAAAAATAAATAAATAAAAAATAAATCTACATTTTGTAACATAATGAATTAATGGGTCTACCCTAAGATAAAATCAACCAAAGCCAAAACAGTTAAGTAACAGTTTCAAAATAAAATTTATAAGAAATATATAAGGTGTCAGAACTTCAACTCATAGATCAATGTGCATATATCACATGGAAAAATATGTATAAAGAACAAAGCAAAGTATAAATGAGTCTCTTTAAAAAAACTGTCTACTTAATGACAGGAAAATATGCAGAAAATATGTGGAAGAGAGAAATGTGCAAAAACAGCACACAGATTTAGTGACATCAAATACAAAGCATTTATTATTTGGCAGAACAATTGGTTTGAATTATTCAGTAAATTCATGGAGTGAAAAAACAAGAATGAGGAACTGGTGCAGATCAAGAGACCAAAATAATGTATAAATCAATGCAGTGATGAACCTTGTCTAAATCTTGATTGAAGTACTCCAATTTTAACAAATTCTTTTAAGAGAGATCAAGAAAATTTGCATAAAGATTAATATTTGATTGTATCAATTGTATTTAAGCATTAAAAATGTAAGATGAGAGATTTGAAAAATATCAGAAACATATTTTCTCTAAGCCAAGGAACCAAGATTGCAGTGAAAAAAAAGCTTCTTCAGATGAGCCCAAGATTTTGCATTCCATTATCTCCCATTGAGTATTTATCAATTATTGGTAGTTAAAAAGCTAAATATCAGGCATAAGGAAGCTGGTAACACACAGATTGCACAACAGAGCTTCTGACAACTTCATCCAGCTAACAATCTAATAATTAGATATTAGCACTACTCAAGCAGCAAGGAAATGAGAGGCAGAGTATTCTGATTAAGCTTCTAATTGTGTACTGAGTCTTTCAATGTGTAAAATGATTTATCTAGGTCTTCTTTAATTTTTCTGAACAGTGTTATGAAGTTTTTATTGCACAGTTTTTGTTAAAGATATTTCTCAGCAGTTCTGACAAAATATAAATGAAAATGATTAATTTTATTTCCCAGTGTTTGCTGCTAACACAAAAATGATTTTATATTAATATCATATTCTCTCGTCTTGCTAAGTTTATGTATTATATCTAGTAGCTGCTTTGAAGAATTTTTAATATTTTGCAAATCATGATATCATCTACAAATGGAAATGGTTCTACAATTTTTTCCTTTCCCTTGTCTGCCTATAATTCCACTTGTTTACTTTTGCTCCTATTGCTTATGCTTTTGTTGTCAGTATTAATAAATTTACCTTTTCTCTAGCTAAACACCTAACTTAATCAATTTAAAAAGAGAAAATGTTTATGTTGGCTCACAGATTTGGAGCTTTTGATTCATGGTCCATTAGACCCATATGTTTGGGGCTGATAACTAGGCAGTATATCAAGGCAAGAAACAGTCTTCGCATTTTGTCCACGAAGTGGTAAAAAAGAGAAAGAAGGTGTCAGGTCCCACTAGCCCCTTCAAAATGTATTTGTTTGCTATTCGTGTGCTGAGACAAAAATACCTAACACCCACACTTTATAGGAGAAAAAGTTTCTTTTGGCTCTGTTTTTCAGAGGTTTTAGTCCATGATTAGCTGTCTCCAAGGCAGAAACATCAAAGAAACCTGCTCAACTCGTGACATCTGAGAAGCAGAGAAGAGGAGAGAGAGCAGGAGAAGAGCCTGAATGAAATGAGCCAGGAGTCAGAGGTAGTCCCCAAAGTCATGACCCATCACCCACTTCTTCCAACTCAATCTCATTCCCTAATAACATTCATCTATTAATTCATCAATGGATTAACTCATTGATGACTGTCCAATCACCTCTTCAGGAATGTCTAAATCAAGTGAGGTTAAAGATCAAGATTAACTGGTAGAAACGGTATGCCTCTAATGACTAGAAGTCTTCCCACTATGTCGCACCTCTTTAGAGTTTACACCACTTCCCAGTAGTGCCATCGGGGAACCAACTACTTAATATATGGCTATTGGGAGACATTCAAGACCCAAATAACAGCAATGTCATATCCTAACAAACAGTACTCAAGAAGATTTTTTCCTATGTTTTATTCTAATATTTTTTTTTCTTCTTTTGGTACCAGGAATTCAGTTCAGGACCTTACACTTGACAGGCAGGCACTGTGCCACTGAGATATATCCTTGACCCCTATTTTAATACTTTTATGATTAAAGGTTTTGTGTTTAAGTTGTTGTCAAATTTTAGTTTTTCATGGTATGAGATGATTCAGTATGAGTCTTCTGCATGTGGGTTATGTTTTTCCAACACCATTCTTTAAAGAGATTATCTGATCACAGGCTGGCAACTGCTGAGTAAGTTGCTGGAAGTCTATTAGTAGGGTAGCAAATAAACTGCAGCCACTGTCACTCCACCAGTCTTGGGTAAAAGAAGAAAGCAAGACTATACCTGCTGGAGAGCAGGGCATGAAAGTCAGCAAAGAAGTTTGCCTTGGTGCTCTGTACCAAGCCCACTCCAATGAGACTCATCACCATGAAGAAAAAACAAAACAAACAAACAAAAAAAAAACAAAGCTCCTGGTTCCAGAGTGGAGCTTACAAGTGCCCTTGTGTGATGCAGATATTTAAACACCACTGGGACAAACTTGAATTTTGGCCTGCATCGTGGCTAGCCTTGGACTGGGCCTGGGTACACCCTTTCCCAGAATATACAAGTCCTTGATGCTGAAATTTGGGTATCACCCAGCTTAGTATAAGTAAGTCTTGGCAGCCAAGTGATAATCTCAATAACTTATTCCACAATCACAGGCAGTCACTATTCCCAGGCTAGTGCTGACAAACCATATAGACCATTCTGTTATCAGGCAGAGCCCAGTGCCTCAGTAGATCAGACTTGTGTTTCAGCCTAGACAATTGACAACTTTTGTGTATGCCTGAGACTGTGCAGCTCCCTGCAGCTGCAAGGCTCAAGTGCAAGCCATATTAATGGTAGACTTCCAGTCAAGGAGCCTCCTTCAACAACACTGCCAAAACCAAAGGAAGTATAATATGGATCAAAACTCCATTCAAACTGGTAAGATAAAGTAGTAAATAAATTATTTTTCCTTGGAACTCAGTACTGGTCTGGTAAAATCTAGGCTAGGCAAATCCTAACGATCTCATTCCCAGACAAATACCTATGAACGGAGCCTCTGAAATAGTTCTGGTGCTAAACTGAGACATGGAGCCCCAATCCATTGGACTCTTCTGGCCAATGTTACATGTAGAAGAATTCCAAAATTCTACCTCAGCAATAGGTGGCCCACTGCTGGCCTTGGTCCACCCCAGTGCTGTGTTGATCATTATTGACTGCAGGCTAAGGATGCATCGCATGAATGTAGCTTTAGTGACCACTATTCCAATTTATAATCTTGGGGCTTGTCCCTCTACAGAGATTCTGCCCATTATAAGGCAAAATTCGGTGACTATGATAAGGCACCTGGGCCAAACCTAGTTTCAGGGAGAGATTTACAGAGATGGATTACCCATTTTAGGTGTACCACAAGTCCATGCTGAACAAGACATCAACTGAATTCAGGACAAACCTGGGTTTGGATCATCCTCTACCGTTGAAATAGTGACTACACATCAACCATTGACTCAACAAACTCAGGCTTAGGGCACCATCTAGTGCTGACAAAGTGGAAGAAACTATAAGATAAAATAAATATGTAAATTTCTGGAAAGGTCTGCACAAATAAAGCCAGATTTAAAAGACTGGGATAAATTCTTAATGTTTAAAAACATACCCAACATTACACATCAACCAATGTGAAGAACTTCTGGGAAACATGGCCAACAGCTAAAATACAGCACCAGAAGTGACCAACTGGTAGACATTATGGGAAAACTTCCAAAAGGAGGATTTAACACAACAGTTTTAAGGAAACTCACTGAGCTTCATGAGAATACACAGATATATCTCAATACTGTAACACAAAAAAATTTAACAAAAAATGGAAGCAATTTAAGAAATCAAGCAAATCTTGTATCTGAAAAGTAGCATGTTAGAGGTGCTAAGTGACTTCCCCCTTCTCCACAAAATAGAATTAGCTGGAGGGCAGTGGATTGTCAAAGTGGGCAACTGCGGAAAAACGCTAATGTGCAGCAGTGGATAAAAGAGACTTGGAGAAACCCAGATAATTTGAATAGTGAACCAAAGGGTGAAACATAGCTCCCCAGCATGGATAACAGAGGGAGATAAAGGTGAAAGAGGGAAAGCCCCAGTAAGCACCATGAGGCACAGGATTTGATACCATGCAAAAAATACAGTCTAAACAGATAATAGACTTAGTGTCTGAATAGCAAACTGGATCTGCAGAAATTCTCAGCACTGTCCATCGCATTCTAATGGTGCTAAAATAGGGGATCATATTGGGAAGGTTTTATCTGCACTTACTGTCCTAGAAGCCAAAGGCCCCCGAATTTTTCCATATCAGGATCCCTGTGAAAATATTACTCTACTGACTCAACAGGCTGCCCTGAAACAGAGCCTCCAAAACCCACTGACTGAGAATTCAGTGGTAAGAAACAAAACTGTAGTGTGTAAGAGAACGGAAGACCAGTTCTCCCATTAAGACCAGTGTTTTGAAAAGCCTGCTGCAAGAATCTGAGGAAATGAAAAATTCAGTGTGATTTCTCAGGGGTCATAAATTTCTGAAATTCAGAAATAGGTTATGCAGGCCTACTGTCACCACCACTACCACCTTCACCCAAATCACACAGTGTTGTGGCTCCACAGCCTCTGAAAGCTTTCTAGAGCATGTTGACATACTATAGCTGCTGTATAGTTCAGGCAGAATTTGTGCCAGATAACTTCCACACTCTGAGCTAACCATGCTGCCATGTTGGCATTTATGCTCACTCCTGGAGTATATACTCCACACAGCACTGGAGTAGAGTAAATCTTTGCCTGGGAGTCTTCCTCCTCTCTCACTTATTCTGGCATACAAGGCAGAGGAGAGTTATTCCAATTGGCTAAGGCCACAACACACTTTCACTAATTGTCTGCAAAGCACACAAAAGGCGAAAAGAGGCTTTTCTCTCTCCATAGCTTAAGAAAATATAGAAAGGGGCTATGAGCAGCATAGGCTACGAATATCCACTCTTGAATGTACAGTTGAGTGCTTTAACATAGAGAAAATTTTTATTTTTTACTAACATTGTTTTGCTCTTGTTATTTTTATTCACTCTATATGTCTTCCTCTCCTTTTTAATATTACTTATATTTCTTTTGTTTCTTTTTTATCTTTTTCCAGTTGTCCCTTGCTTTCTTTACTATATTTAAGTTTTTAATTTTTTTCTTATTCTCATTTTCCCATTTTCTCTTTTCTTTTTCCTTTCTTTTAAAATTAATTTTATTTTCATTATTTTTTAAACTTTCAGTTTATATTATTTTTTGCAACTTTTTTATTTACCATAGTTGATGGTACAGTTGTTTTTATTTTGTTTTTACTTTATTTATTCATCAGGTTGACTTACTTTGTTGCTATTATTATTTTCTTCTCCTTTCTAAATGGTGTTAGAGACGCAACCAGCACTTTGTACACTTTAAGTGAGTCCTCTGCTTACTGTGCTACACTGATTGCCCAGGTGAAATAACTTCACTTTACTCCAACCATGACCCAGTCCAGCTTATGCCTTTGTGTGTACTTCAACTTAAAGAATAAGAGAGATAAAAAGCCCCAAAGTACACATGGCTGCATTCCAGGACATTCACTCTCATAAGAACAATAATGGCAACACGATTTACATCAATAAAACTTATGAACACTACATCTATGACAGGTCTCAGCATAGGTCACTTCCACACTGTAACAGCACATTGATGACAAAACAGGACAAACAATTACAGAGGTCTCACACTTTTGTCTACCTGCCTGAACTACCAGAGGGACATCACTCCTGTGACACCTACAAAGAAAGCAGGTCCCTTGATATCTAACAAAATACAAACTGTAACAAAATCCACTAACCACAGTCAAAAAACCAAAGGAAAATCACATTTTGAACAACTAGAGTTAAACACAACGTTATGCAAAAATAAATAAACATTCTCACAGCACACCATCAAGAGAAGGCTGCTTACTATGAAAGACTTTACATAAAAATAGAAGAGATATCTCTCTCAATAACTGTGAAAATCTCAACAAAGAAGCAAAAAAATATGGAAAACAAAGAAACATGGCATCTGCTAAAGTTCACAACCTGCAGTAACTGATTCGAAATATATTAAAGTAGATGAAAAGGTAGACAAAGAATTCAAAAGAATGATACTTTTTTTAAATTGATGAATTCTAAGGGGATATAAACAGATCAAAAATTAAGGAAGATGGTTCAGGATATACATGAGCAATTCAATAAAGAGACAAACATTTTGATATAAAAGTCATAATCTTGGAAATGAAAAATCTCAGTAAATTGGATTAAAACCTCATTTCAAAATGTTACCAATAAACATGGTCAAGCAGAAAAAGAGAATGTCGGGACTTGAGGACAATGTTGATGAATAGTCATACCCAGAGAATAACAAAGAACAAACTAATATATCAGATCTCTAGAATACCACTAAAAAAAACTAAACATAGCGTAAGTGGAATAAACAAAGAAAATCTACAGGCAGAAAGTATATAAAAGCTTTAGTGTGAAATGAGAGGAGAAAATATCCCAAATCTTGAGTGGGGAAAGCACAGAGATGAAGGTATGGAAGTATTTAGAACTCAAAACAGACATGACCAGAGACAAAACTTTTCACAAAAGTACAGAACAAAGAGGCATCAAGTCATGCTTAAAGACAAATGCATAAGAATAGCAGCATATTTCTCACTTGAAATTCTATAGCCCAGGGGATATATAATGATGTATTTCAAGTACTGAAAGGAAATAACTGCCAACTGAGGTTACTATATTAAAAAAAAGAAATAACTCTAAATTGAAGGATGAAAAAGACTTTCCAAGATAAGCATGAACTAGGGAAATTCATGACCATTAAATTAATATTACAGAAGATACTTAAGGGAATCTTAAACTCAAAATAAGAAGAAAGATAAGCACAGACATGAGAGTAGACAAAAGAATAAATAAAGAATAAATCTCACTGGAAGGGTAGATACATAAATGAGAAATAGAAAATAAACAATTTGATAAAGTAAATCATCTGTACTATTCATCTTTCCTGATGCTGGGACAAAATATGTGTCACACACAACTTGAGGGAAGAGATGGTTATTGTAGCTCAGAGTGTTAGAGATTTAGTCAATGGTTACCTGGCTCTCAGGCACAGACATCATGACAGAAAGGAATGCTGGACAAAAATTTCTCAACTCATGGTGACCAGGAAACAAAGGAGGATTAAACAGAGCTGTAGGAAGGACCTAGGAACCAAATATCTTCCCCAAAGTCCTGCTCTCATGACTAGTTTCCTTCAACAAGGCCTCACCTCATTCAACAATGGATTCACCATGGGCTAGCCATTGATTAGGTCAAGTCTTTCACAATTCAATCACCTCTTTGAGCTTTTCTTAATTTACTCAAGTTAATAATTAAGATTAACTAGCAAAAAATAAAAAGAATTTTTAAAAGATTAACTAGCACACTATCAAACTTGTAATAGTAATGATAGGAAAAGTTGAATATTCAAAAAAGCTAGAAGAAAGAAAACAAAATGGCAGGAACAAATATACACTTTCAAAAACAATCCTTAATGTAAATTGTCAAATTATAAGATTCAGACTGATTTGTTGGATTTATAAACAAAATGCAAGAATATGCTGCCTGGAAGAAACTTACCTCTCTGCAAGATATACACAAAGTAAAAGTGCAAGTAGAGAAAGTGATATTCTAAGTAAATGTAATTCAGAACCAAGCAGGACTATCTACATTTATCCACCAAAACATCCTTTAAGCTAAAATTGGATATAAGAGACAAAGTAGATCACTATAATTAGCAAAGGGAAAAATTCACTAAGAAATTATGATAATCTATGTATGCATATGCACTGAATGTAGGAGACTTAAATTTTATAAAACACATTGCAGCACATAAAGATAAATATAGGCTCCCATAACAAGAACAATAAGGTACTTCAATACCCCACTGTCACCAATAGATTGCCCAGGCACAAAAAATCAACAAATAACACAGTTAAATTGCACTGCAAATCAAATGAATTTAACACATAGCTACAAAATATTTCAGTCAACTACTGCAGAATGCACATTCTTCTCATTTCTGTCTGAAATAGATTATATGTTAGCCCATTAAGAAAATTATAACAATTTTCTTAGAATTTGATATCATTTCTTCCATCTTATATACATAATGGATTCTATCCTTTTGTTGTTCAGCAAAAGACAAGCAAAATAACAACAAAGGAAACCACAGAAATTATAAAAATACATGTAGATCAATGTACTTTTGATCAAAACATTAGTCCTTAAAGAAATTAGGGAGAGGAATGTAAAAATCCTGGAACCAAATGAAAATGGAAACCCAGTTTAACAGATTCTATATGATATACCAAAAGCAATACTAAGAAGGACGTTTGTAACTGTGTGTGTGTGTGAGAGAGAGAGAGAGAGAGAGAGAGAGAGAGAGAGAACACCTCGTAAGCCATACCAGAAAAGAAAAGAGAGAGAGAGAGAGAGAGAGAGAGAACATTCTAGACTAATATCCTGTTGAATATGGATGCAAAAATCATGAATAAAATATTATCAATTCAAATTTATTGTCTCACTAACAGGTCCTATACAGTGATGAAGGTGGTTTCATCACAAGAATCCAATAAAATAGGTTCACAACATTCTGACTTGTGGGAAAACGGTAGAGTGGTTAGCAGCAGAGAAACAGCCTCTTGAAGATTTAGAGTCCAAACAGTGGAATATAGGAATGTGAGGAAGAGAAGAAATATGAAAGTGGGTCCTGGGAACCCAGCAAGAACTTGAAGGGAGAATTGGAGCCCATGGAAACAGCAAAGAGAAGGACCTCAGTGCAGAAGAGGAAGGTTAGCAAGCAGGGCTTCTCTCTTGATCCTGCTTGTGGACTGGGAGGGGCAGCTCAAATCTGCAGAGGCACAGTGGCTACTGAAACCTCAGAGGTCTGTATGGAAAAATGCACCAGTAGGATGGAACAGTGGATACTGCAGAATGTAGTGGCTAGTGAGTCATTCTGGCCCAGTTTGGGTATCCCCAAGAGAAGGCAATTGGCCAGTCATCATTTTGAAAAAGGACCAACTGACTTCACAACTCAGAGCAACTGAGGTTAGCTCCAGTTGGCAGCTCCCAGTGTCACAGTGAGGTACAACCAGAAGAGGCACCCAAGGTCAGGGAGCTGAGTTCAAGCCAGCAGGGGGCACCCAGAACATTGCAGGCTGAAAATTTTAGGTCCATCACATAGCCAGCAATCAGAATCAGAGTGAAGTGCAGAACCAGCTGAAGGCATATACTTAATGGACTATCCAACTCCTTTCCATAATTCTACTATGGCCTTACTGGGATTAATCAACATGAATCTGGGCTCTGTCTCCCTCGTTTGCCTACCAGTGACAGTAGAGACATGCCTTGAAATGAAATTTTAACCTGTTTTTTTTTTTCTTTCTTTGGTTTTATTTTTTCTTTTCATTTTCTTGGGGGTTTTTTGTTTGTTTGCTCTGCTTTCTTTCTTTCTTTCTTTCTTTCTTTCTTTCTTTCTTTCATACCAACTACCACATTCATGAAATCATGTTTGACAGGTAGGTGCTGTACCCCTGAGCTATATCCTAAGCCTGTTCTTGTCTTTATGAGTGTAAACATTTTTTGTACTTTTTTGTTTTTTGTTGTGTTCTTGTTTCTGTTTCTTCCTGTTTTCCTTCCCTCCCGTAACTGTCCCAAAATTTGCATAATCTTCCTTTGTCACTCAGGCTAGCTTCTAATTGCTTGCTCCTCTATTTCTCTATTTTTTCCCATTAACCATTTTAAATTTTCTCCCTGAGGATAAAATCATCATACTGAGGGAATACTCAGTATGTATAATTTTCAGGTTTGTTTTAGATTTTGCTGTATAAAAATCTTGTTCAAATGGTAAAAGTTGGCAAATTAATAGTTACCACAGCTTGTCATTGTCTAGGCAATGCTTGGTCCTATTGTTATGACTGATTATACTACTTTAACCAAGGTGACACAGTTGTTCTAATCAGGTGTTCTTCCATGTTTGCAAAGACTGAGATTGCCTAAGGGTCATAAACAATATTATAAACAGCTGCCAAAGAACCAGTGTGTAGGCCAAATAGGCAGCAACTCCTCATCCCCAATAAATTAAAGAGCTATGAACTTGCAACAGACTCAAAAGCCAAAAACCACTATACCTGGAAGACATCTCTGAAAAGTAGTTATTTCCTAAAGGTTCTTGATACTAGCGATAAAGCCACATACCATAAACAATTTTTAAGCATCAATGCAGAAATTAAACTTAAAAAAAATAGAAAATCAGAAGACAGTGCAAACTGCAATCCCAGAATTCCCACTCTCCAAAGGCAAAAACACAGGGAGCAATTAGGTTGAACAATTCCAAAGAACACACCTGGATTCTCTGAAGTGGTAACAGTGGAAGTAACAAAACAAATGAATGAGTAGAAATAATTTCTCAGAGAGCTACAAACAGGATGACTACAATGGAACATGGTTAGTGAATCTGGAATATGAACATATTTTAAAAAATAGTAGCTTGGGAAAATGATGGAAACCATGAAAGTGTAAAAAAGGAAGTAAATGGACTCCATGAAACAGATTCAGACAGATATCCAAGAGATTTAAAATTCTATTGAAAGCACACACAGCATAGCAAAACAATGTGAAGACAGAATACCGGATCTACAAGACAGGTTTGCAGTTAGTAATCACGAAAAGAAAGACTTCTTAAAAATAGCAAAGGACTAGAAAAAGTCATTCCAATACCTGCTAGATGATGCAAAGAAGAAAAAAAAAGATTGATCAGAGTCAATGAAAAAGCAGTAGATAGCTCAAATGAAGTGAAAAACATGTTCAGAAAAGTAATGGCAGAAAATTTCCCAACCAAGGAGAAAAGAATTTGACATACAGATAAGTGAGGCATGTACACTTCAATTAACCATAATAAAAAAATAAATCCTACCAATGCATATAATAGTTAAGAATCCAGAATTTGAACACAAGAACAGAATATCGAAGGCTGATAGAGAGCAAACAAATCACTTATAAAGGAAAGCCCATCAGAATTCTCAACACAAACCTTTAAATCAAAGATAGCTTGAGCTGAAATACTTCAAGCACTGAAAGAAAATAACGAACAAACTAGATTCGCATCCTACAAAACCATCTTTCAAAATTGATGGAGAAATAAGACATTTCATGACACAGAACACTAAAGGAATTCATGAACACAAAGCTGCACTCCAAAATGTTCTGAAGGGTATTATAGAAGGATAATGAAAAATACAGCACCACAAAACCAGCAGAAAGAATCCCCCAGATGAGGCAAGCAATTGAAAAGGGGAGAAAAAAGAGAACTAACTAGAGATAAAAGGTGACAACAATAAGTCAATACATGTTAGTTATAACCATCAGTGTAAATGGTCTCTATTCACAAGTCAAAAGAAACAGACTGGCAAAATGAATCAACAAACAAGATCCAACAATATGATGTATTCAAGCTACATATTTATCTTAAAGAAAAATACATAGATTAAAAGTCAAAGGATAGAAAACAATACTTCACATTACAGAAACTTGGAAAAAGCAGAAATAGCTATTGTATTTGCAGATAAAGTGAATTTCATGCCAAAATTATTCAAGAGAGACAAAGAAGGTCACTAAATCTTTGTTAAGGAAGCATTCCAAAAAGAAGAATGATAACAATCATTACTATAAATGCACCAAATACAAGCATACACAATTATATAAAATAAATATTAATGGACACAAAAAATCAAACAAGCACAATATCAATTGTAAAGGGAAAACTCAATATCCCACTGTTACATATATAACTAGACAAAGAAATAACAGAACTGAATGAAACTTTTGATAAAATGGACTTAGTAGATGTCCACACAGTGGTCCAACCCAGAGCATCAGAATATGCATTCTTCTCATCTACACATATGACATTCTTGAAAGTAGATCACATACTACATCATAGACCGTGCTTAAGTGAATGCAAAAAATTCAAATTATCCCATATTATTAGGTCATAGTGTGACAAACTGAGAGATAAATGGCAAAGAAAGGCCAAAAATTACATAAACACATGGAAATTACACAACAACCTTCTGAACATTCCATGAGTCACAGATGAAACTAAAAAAGAAATTAGACAGTATCTACAATTAAACAATCATGCCAATATTATATACTACAACTTATGGGATACAATGAAAGCAGTCATATGAAGGAAATTAGTAGCAGTAAATTCCCACATCAGAAAAACATAATGATCTTAAATCAACAACCTAATGTTGAATGTCAAGCTTGTAGAAAAAAAAAGAGCAAGCCTCATGCAAGAGAGGAAATTATAAAGATCAGAGCAAAAGATAATGCAATGGTGACTAAGAAAAAAACTGCAAACAACAGAGTCAAGAACAAAAACCATATAATCATCTCAATAGGTGCAGAAAAACATTTGGCAGAGTCCATCACCCATTCATGATAAAATCCCTACCTAAAATTGGTATAGATGGTCTTTACCTCAATCTGATAAAAGCAATCTATGACAAACCATCAGCCAACTTCATACTAAATGAACAAAAACTGAAAGCTTTTACTCTAAAATAAGGATCAATCCAAGGATGTCCACAGTCTTCACTCTTATTCAACATAGTCCTGGAAACTTTAGCCAAAGCAATTACACAGGAGAAATAAATAAAAGGAATAATGATAGGAAGAGAAGTTAAGTCATCATTATTTGCAGATGACATGATGCTCTACATGGCAGATGCCAAAAATTCCACTAAAAGGCTGCTAAATCTAATGAGCAAATTCAGTATTGTAGCTGGATACAAAGTCAGCACACCAAAATCACTAGCATATTAATAAAACAAAGCAAAAGCTCACTAAGAGAAATTAGGGAAACAATGCCTTTTGCTATAGCATCCAAAAAAATGAAACAGCTTGGAATCAATATAAGAAAGGATGTAAAAGACCTCCATATTGAAAACTGTAGTACTCTGAAAAAGGCGTTTGAAGATAATAACAGAAAATGGAATGATAACCCTTGCTCTTGGGTAGGAAGACCTAATATAGTGAAAATGATCATACTTCCAAAACTGTTATACAGACTTAATGCAATTCCAACCAAAATTCCAGCAGCATATATCATAGGATTAGAGAAACCAATCCTAAAATTCACTTGGAAACAGAAAATATCAGAATAGCAAAGGCATTCTGGGCAACAAAGGAAAGGCAAAGGACACCACAATTCCTGACTTGAAATTATACTATAAAGTTATTGTGATAAGAACAGCATGGTATTGGCAAAAACAAAAAACTGAAGATCAATGGCACACATCAGAAGATACAAAAGCAACTCCAGACATATTCAGTCACCTTATCTTTGACAAAGGTACCAAACACATCCACTGGAAGAAAAACAGATTATTTAATAATTGATGCTGCAAAAACTGGCTTTGCACATATGAAACATTAAAATTGGACCCATATCTTCCATTATACACTAAACTAAATTTGAAATTAATCAAAGAGGTAAATTTTAAAGCAGAAACATTAAATCTGCTAGAAGATAGAGTAGATAAAACTCGAAGACACTGGTGTAGGTAAACTTAAGAATAAAACCCTGATTGCATAGAAAGCATCCCAAAGAATCAACAATTGACATCTCATCTTATGGAAAAGTTTTTGCACAGCAAGAGAAACCACCAACAGAGTGAAGCAACAATCCACATTGTGGGGGAAAATATTTGCCAACTGTTCCTCAAATAAAGCATTGCTATCAAGAACATAAAAAGAACTCAAAAAAATCAGACCTCCCAAGTTTAAAGATTGAATCCAAAAATGGACATGTGAGAATCCTGCAGAAATTCAGAGTATCATCAGTACCTACTTTGAGAATCTGCATTCTAGTAAGAAAGAGTATACAGAATGGTCCAGTTCTTAGATACGTATAAAGTGCCAAAGATGAATAAAGAAGTTACAAAATATCTATATAACCCAATATCAGTCAGTGACATTGAAGATGTGATTGAAAACCTATAAACAAAGAAAAGACCAGGACCTGAATGATTCACTGCTGAATATTACAAGAAATTTAGAGAAGATCTAATGTCACTATACCCCAAACTCTTTAATGAAATTGAAAGGGAAAAAGATTCCCTAACTTTGTTCTGGAAGCGAGCATTAATTACCCTGAAACCAAAACCAGAGAAGGATTTGACCAAAAAGAAAACTACAGCCAATCTCTCTAATGAACATAGACACAAAAATTCTTGATAAGATACTGGCAAACAGATTGTAGCAAATCATCAAGAAGATTATACACCATGACCTAGTAGGATTCATCCCAGGGATGCAGGAATGGTCCAACATACAAAAATCAATAAATGTAACATACCATATTAACAGAAAAAAGGACAAAAACCACATGATCATCTCAATAGATGCAGAAAAAGCATTTAACGAAGTCCAACACTTATTCATGATAAAAACAAAAAAACTTCACAGAAAATTGTAATAGATGGTCTTTGTGTCAATCTGATAAAACCCATCTATGACAAAC
>RJWM01018787.1:26351-40379 GCA_004363535.1 Dasyprocta punctata
GCTGAGGCCTGAGCTAGATTGCCCCGCCCGTCGAGTGAGCCAAGTTGGCGCTCGTTTCCTGTCTCCTGGTCGTTAACAACCCCGCTGTAGATGATCTCTGCCTGGTGACTAATGACGCCAACCAATGATAATGTACCCCCCGAGATGATCTGATTGGAGGATGTAACGGTACTTATTTGGGTTCCCGCCCTACGCGCGGAGAGAAGCACGGAAGGAGCCGTCACGGACGCACGCATGTGAGGCTTCTCGGGGCGTATCGTACCGGGGACGATTAAAGCTTGCCTACTGCTGCACTGAGTCGTGTGTGTTTTCCTGCCGGCCGGGACAAGCGCGCGACAACAAACCAACAGCCAACATCATACTAAATGGTCAAAAACAAAAAACTTTCACTCTAAAATCAAGAACTTGACAGTGACACCCACTATCAACGCTTCCATTCAATACAGTTCTGGAAATATTGGTTGCAGTAATTACATAAAAGAAATACATAAAATTAACATGAATAGGAAAGGAATAAGTTAAATTATCACTATTTTCAGATGATGTGATACTCTACATAGAAGACGCCAAAACTCCATCAAAAGACTTCTAGACTTAATAACCAAATTCAGTACTCAAAAATAATAACCTTAATAACCAAATCAATACTCAAAAATCAATACCATTCTTGTACACAAATAGCACATTCACTGAGAGAGAAATTAGGGAAAACACAACTTTCATCATAGCATACAAAAAATGAAACACATAGGAATCAATCTACTGAAGGAAATAAAGTATCTTTACATTTAAAAGTAAAAGAAAATAAAAACAAAACTACAGTACTCCTCAAAAAGAGATCAAAGAGGATACAAGAAAATCAAAAGATTTTCTTTATTCTTGGGCAGGAAGAATCAGTATAGTGAAAAGAGCCATAATCCCTAAATTGTTACAGATAATTAATGAAATTCTGATCAAAATACCAATAAAAGACCTCACAGAATTAGAAAAATTCCTAAAATTCATCTGAACCCAGAAGAGACCTAGAATAGCAAAAGCAATTCTGGACAACAAAGGCAAGACTTGGCAGGGTGGGGAGTTATCATATTTCCTGACTTGAAATTATACTATAAAGCTATCACTAAAAGTTGCACAGTACAGGCAAAAAACAGACCTGAAAGTCAGTGGAACAGATTGGAAGATTCAGAAACAACTCCAAACATACACATCTACCTTATCTTTGAGAAAGGGGCCATACATATTCACTGGAGCAGAAAGCCTCTTTAATAAGTGGTGCTGAAAGAACTAGCTGTCCACAAGTCAAAGATTAAAACTAGGTCCATATCTCTCACTATACACAAAAGTAAAATTGAAATGGATCAAAGACATAAATATTAAAACAGAAACACTAAATCTACTGGAAGACGAAATAGGTAGAACTCTTGAAGACATGAGTGTAGGCAAAACCCTAATCAACAACTGGGATCTTTTCTAAAAAGCTTTTACACAGCAAAAACAACCACCAACAGAGTGAAGAGATAACCCACACAGTAGGAAACATTTTTTGCCAGCTATTCCTCAAAAGACTAGTATCTAGAATATATAAACAACTCAAAACAACCAAAACCAAACAAACAAACAAAAAATAGATTTCCCAAATTTAGAGACCCAATCCAAAAATGGGCATTGGAAATGAGTAGACACTTCTCAAATGAAGTAGAAATAGCAAATAAATTTATGAAAAACTGTTCAACGTCTGTGGTCACTTGAGAGATGTAAATTACAACATTGTTGAAATTCCATCTCGCCCCAGAAAGAATGGCTATGATCAAGAAATCAACAAGTAACAAATTCTCTAGGTGCTGTGGTGAAAGAGGAACACTGTTGATGAGAGTATAGACTGCTGCAACCACTGTGGAAATCAATGTCGTGATTCCTCCAGAAACTAAAACTAGAGTTCCCTTTTGATCCAGTTATTTCCCTTCTTGGTATCTCCCAAAATAATTATAAGCATCATACCACAGTGTTAAATGCAAACCTATATTTATAGCAGCACAGTTTGTAATAGGTTAATCTTGGAAACAACCCTGGTGACTATCAAGTGATAAATGGACAAAAATGTCAATTTTTTATACAATAGAGTATAATCT
Organism: Dasyprocta punctata; assembly: GCA_004363535.1. Taxonomy (NCBI): domain Eukaryota; kingdom Metazoa; phylum Chordata; class Mammalia; order Rodentia; family Dasyproctidae; genus Dasyprocta; species Dasyprocta punctata. The sequence goes on from RJWM01018787.1 coordinate 28,481, forward strand.
GCAATAAAGAAGCTTAATCTGGAGACATTTCTAGGTAAACAGATGCAAGTTGAGTGTATACTCTTTGTGTGTGTGTGTGTGTGTGTGTGTGTGTGTGTGTGACAAGGTCTCACTGTGTAGTTCAGGCTGGCCTTGAGCTCACTTTGTAGCCCAGGTTGGTCTCAAACTCACAAGGATCTTCCTGTCTCAGCCTCCCAAATGCTGGGATCAAAGACTACACTGTTAAGTGAAATAAATTAGACACACATGTTTAAATATCACACCATTTCTCTGGTGTTAGAAACCAAAAGGGTAACTAAGAATTAGTATGCATAATAGATATTGTGAAATAGGAAGAAAATATTCAAATGGAAAGTGGACCTAGAAAGGAAGGGAGGGTAGAAAGGAAAGAGAAAAGAAAAAGAGAATAGGAGGAGAAAATGGAAACAAAGTTTATGTAAATAAGAAGAGGAAGACAAGTGGATTGGAGGGGAGGGGATTGGGAAACAAAGAAGAATCAAAATATATCATATAAAGCTGGGAATTTAGATCAGTGGCATAAGTGACTGACTGGTAGGTACAAGGTTGTGAGTTCAATCCCCGATACCAAAAAAAAAAAAAAAAAGAACCCACAAAATATGTCACGTAGAAAACAAATTTCTTATGATGAATGTTATTATGTACATCTAAATACACCAATAAAATTAAATTTTAAAAATAATAGAACAGAATCAAGTATAAAAACCTCATGATCATCTAATTAGATACAGAAAATATCTTAGACATAATTCAACATTCCTTCATGAAAAATCACTGAATAAACTAAGTATAAAAAGCCGGGTGTGGTGGCGCACGCCTTTAATCCCAGTACTCAGGAGGCTGAGGTAGGTGGAACACTGTGAGTTCGAGGCCGGCTTGGGCTACAAGGCAAGTGCAAGGCCAGCCTGAGCTACATAGTGCGACCCTGCCTCAAAAAACTAGGGCTGGGAGTTTGGCTCAGTGGCTTAAGCGCTTTTCTGGCAGGCGCGAAGTTGTGAGTTTGATCCCTGGTGCTGCAAAAAAAAAAAAAAACAAATGTAGAAGAGTCATACATCAATGCAATAAAAGCAACATATAATAGACACATAGACAACATACTGAATGCATTAAAAAAAGAAAGCATTTCCTCTAAGATCAAGAGCAAACAAAAGATATCTACTCCAACTACCTTATTCAGTATAGTGATAGAAATTTTAGCCAGTGCAGTTAAGCAAAAGACAGATTAAAAGAAATGCAAATAGCAAAGAGGGAAGTTAAATCATGTTTTTGGGTGATAAGATTCTATGTTTAGAAAACCATAAAAACCCCAAGACTCTGAGAATTGATAAATTCAACAAAGTAGCAACAAACAAAAATTATAATCAAAGATGTCAAGCCCCACTCTCAATAACTAATAGAATTAAACAAAAAATCATCAAAAATGAACTCATCAATATAATTGCTGTTTATATAACACTTTGACCAAAATATTAGAATATGATTTCTTTCAGAAGTGCACATTTGCCAAATAAAACAATATCCTGGATCATGACATGAGTCTCAATTAATTTTAAGATATTCTGTTCACTCAGATCTGTATCAAAATATTTATAGCAGTTTAAAATAAAAACCTAAAGATATCTTAATAATTTGATGTCAAGACTTCATGCAATCATATAACATAATGAAATACATCAGTCATTTCACAAAGATTACCTGCCTATTTAGCAAACTTGATTGTAGTAGGGTACTACATCCTAGGATGGTTTGTCATTTGTGGTAACATATCACACTGTTCAGCATATCATAGCTCTCACAAAATGTAAATTATATCTAATTATGCACATATATTTTATTTATATATCAAGATTTGTGAAGACATCTTCTTAGTACTTATCTTTCAAATAAAGAATAATTTTTAGAACTTCCCTAATTTCTTTTTAACAATACTGATGATTTGGGACCAGGGCCTCATGCATGCTATGGAAGTGCTTTACCACTGAGTTATACTCCTAGAGCATTTCTGTTTTAAGATAGGGTTTCACTAAACTGCCCAGTCTTCCCTTGAACTTGCAGACTGCCTGCCTTGACCACCCAGAATGCGGGAATCACACGTATATAACATCTACACCTAGCACAACTTATCTAGCTTTTAATACTGTGCTGATTTATATGAAATATTATTCATCTCTCTGTTCTGATTTTGAATATGCAACACTTTATATCACCCTTAACAAAGTCATCCCCAGGAGACATCCACAATAATTCTTTCCATGATTCTTGTTTTGTTCAGAATGCAGAATACAGAATAAGTAAATTTGACTCAAGAGACCACTTCAGCTGGTGAATAAAAGTCAAGCTAAGTTAAAGCACTTCCACTGATCATCTCCACCCAATACTAATATCATTGTGTGTATATATTAGAAGATAAGATTAAAGTAGAATCTAAGAGGAAAAAAGTTTGTGTCTAGTAAGTCATCATCTGTCCCATTCTCTTCTTCAGTATAATCCCTAAAATATTTCTGCATATCTGTTTTAAAGACAGCTACTATGCTTAGAGTTAAAAAGAGCTTCTTTAATTTTAAGAAAACAATTCATGAGTTTTATTCTACTCTCCAGGTTCTACTGCATTTTCTATATTCTCAACAACAGAACACATGCTACCAAAATGCATAGCTTCAGAGAGGCTCTCATATCTGCTCAAACAGATCACAGTTCTCTGCCTGCTAATTAATATGAACAGTTTCCAATTATCTTTGTTCAAATGGCTTCTGCCTTTTAAGAGAGTAACTATGTTTTTGTATCAGATTGTACAGTATGTAAGGAAACAGCATAGAGATAAAAATTAAAAAGACTATAAATCTAAGAAAAGTGATATATATTAGTGTAGAAATAGGATAAATAGGGTTAAAACTCACAATCTGAAAGCAAAGGAAATAATCTCATGCTACTGGAATGGACTTGTGTGTTTCATCAGAATGTCTCAAAGAATCTATTAAATTATCTAAGAACAAATACATGTTTGCAAAACTACAAAATTGCAAAACTACAAAATTGTCGCAGAGTTTAGTGCTTTTACCTAAAAACATCATGAAAGAACAGTATGTCAAGATGGGAATGAGTACTTTGTTGCTGTGTCTTAATACTCCTAAAAGAGTAATTCAATTTGTTTCCTTTCCAAAACACTTCGTTATCATTAGCCCGAATTCACATCTTTTTAATATCATCCCTTTATTATAATTTAGCATCAATAATATCCATTCATTTTAAGAAAATTATGAACAAGAGGTAATATGTCCAAAGGTGTTTTAACAGAATTTTATACTGCCTATAAGTCCTCTAAAATGTTAGTAATCTTTCTTGAGCAAGAGGAATGAAAGGTGAAAGAGTTGCTATGTTACTAAAGAGCATTGCAACTGCACATCCTACAATTCCAGAAAAGGTGCATATTAACTTGGAGAAAGTGGAAGTAGCAGCTATTTTGAAGAAAGGTGACTGTATATATTTTGCTCACACCGAACTTCAGACTTCGGCTGAACTTCAGACTTCGGTTGAACAATAAAATTTTTGAAAATAGCTTTGAAAGTACTATTGTTTCAAAATCCACCAGGAAGGATGTAGACAGTAAATAACTAATATTTATTAATATGCTGAGTACTACAAGAACAGTTTTAGAATTTTCTGTATGTTTTATATCATCATACCATGTTTATTAAATTGAATGTGCTCTTTTTACAAATAAGGAAATAAATAGTTTTGATGCAAAGACATAAGGACAAGTAAAGAAGTGAAATTTCAATGAAGTCTGACTCAAAAATGTATTTGAATTATTCTAGTAGATACAGAATTGGTTTTTGGAATCTTCGTGTCAACGAGAAATTGTTTTGCAAAATGAACAGATTATTCAGATCTATTGTAATTTCTATGTACTGCAATTCCAATGCATTTTCCTTGGATTTGGGTAAATCTGTTTTGCGGAAGTTAAGTTCATTTGCAAAATATGACACTATTATCACATATTTATTTCCTTTTCCACAGAGAATGTATGTGTTATCTAATTTCTTTTCAAGAATCTTCTTTCTTTCCATCTTTAGTCTGTGCTTAGAGTCGTAAGTAAAAGGGGGGATAAAAATAATGCTCATGCTAATGTATCAGTTTTTATTATTTACTTGTTCTCTTGGCCCCACCCTGGCAATTGCAAGGAACAAAACAAATGAGTCACACAACTTGAAACAATACCAATAAAGAATGAATGAAGAAGGAAAGAAAATGGGCAAACAGGTTTCCAACCTCCAGTTTTGTAAGTATTGTCCACCTAAATAGACATAAGCAATATTATTTTATTTAGATGTGAATAATTGGTGTTCACTAAAGGTTTAACTTTATCTTTACTCAGAACTAGCAAATATGCAATTTGCTTACACATGTGGTGTAATTTATTCTCAATTTAAAAATTGTATATAGATGATAAGTAGATGCTTGATAAACAATATTTATAATTTTCATGGTCTTCAAACTGTAATAATTCAAAGTCTATTTTCAGTATTCATTGATATAATTCAAGGGAATTACTTTCTTTTGGTAAGTTTAAATTGCATATAAATTTCTTTTGTTGCTTTTTTGTGGCACTAGGGATTTAATCCAGAACTTTCATATTGAACTATACTCTTAGCCCGTATTTTTACTTTTTATTTTTGAACAGGGTCTTATTAACTAACTAGGTTGCCTTGGCTGTGTTCAAACTTTCTAAATTATTGCCTTAGCCTCCCAGACTGCTGGGATCACAGGCATGTGTCACCACACCCAACTACGTGGAATTATCAGAATTCATCAATTTTGAATATAAATCTGACTTGTCATCACTTACATTGATTCATTTGTATGTGATGTTACATTAACAGATTTTTGTCTTATCTACTTTACTAAACAAATTCTATTGTATTATACATTTTAATTATGTGCACAGTTTCCATCCAAATCATCACACAGAATATTTATTATATGGCCTTCTTATGGAGTTTATCTCATAAATAAAAGTTGTCCCAACATCATTTTAGAGAGATACAATTTTAAAATTGGCTTTTCTGTTGTAAGAAAAAAAGATACAATTTTGGGTAATATTTATATTATTTCTGTAGTATTTTACATATTTGAAGAATTATAAAGGTTTTTTAAAAGCTAAAATTCTATGAAGGGACCCTGGAAACTTTTAGCAGAAGTGGTAAAAGAAAAAGATATTTGATAATTTAAGATTCCAACATGAAAAATTACTTTTTATGCCATGACTCCCCAGTCATGCATGTGTACAAGACACGAGAACAAATATCAGTATTCTACATGATTCAGAAATAAATTATTTTCATAGGAATACCTCTTGAGGTAAACTTTCCATCTCCTCTTAGAAAACTTTCCATCTCCTCTTAGAAAACTTATCAAGGCTTCAGCTTGGCCTACCTGAAGTGATTTAGTATCCAGAGATGCCTGTGTTATTCTGATTGAGACTGTTTTCTAAGCAAAAATCTGCCTTGTCCATGGAAACCTGAACTTCCTAATATAATAAAAATTTAATTTTATACTGTCCTACATAAAAGTTTCCATGAAAGCTTATTATATAGAGTACAAAGAAATGGCATCGTATCATTTGTCTTAAATTGCATAGTAAGTCCATCTAAACTCACCTTCTTGGAAAATTCACTTCAGTAAAGATTTTCTTTGAGCAATAATTTATACTTTGTAGTTTCAGATATCGATATTAAATTTCAATATGACATATAATTCTAAAGTTAATTCCCCCTTTTCTTCTCATTTATTGATAATTTATCCTTTCTAGATTTTATCCAGATACACTAAATAAAATGGATGGAGGAAATCAGTCTGCAGACTTTCTCAGAGAGAACAAGACCATTTCCTTTGAAGGTTGCATGTGCCAGATTTTTTTCGCACATTTCATTGCAGCAGGTGAGATGGTGCTGCTGGTGGTAATGGCCTATGACCGATATGTGACTATCTGCAAACCACTGCACTACTCCGCCGTCATGAGCTGGCAAAGGTGCACTGGGCTGGTGTTGACTTCCTGGAACATTGGTCTTATGCATGCCTTGAGTCACCTGGTTGTGATTGTGAAGCTGCCTTTCTGTGGGCCCAGGGAAATAGACAGTTTCTTCTGTGATATACCGCTGGTAATCAAGCTGGTCTGCATGGAATCCTATAATTTGGACATTTTAATTAATGTCGACTGTGCTTTATTCTGTTGCTGATCTCCTACACATACATTCTTTTCACTGTCCGCCAAAGCTCTAAGACCAGTGCTTCCAAGGCACTGTCCACCTGCACTGCCCACATCACAGTGGTGGCGATCTTCTTTGTGCCCTGCATCTTTATCTATGTGTGGCCACTAAACGTCATGTGGCGTTTCCTAAACCACTCATTTATACACTGAGAAATAAAAAGATGAAAAATGCTATGAAAAGACAGAAATATTTGCGTGAGTTTCCAGGGAAATACTTAATGCCCAGAAACATAATTATAGGTACCTCAAATTGACCTTATAAAACATGTACAGTTTCAGGAAATTTAATTCATATCTACTATTTACACACTACTATGCTACTATTCCAGTCTCCCAATACAAGTATAGGTTTAATACAGTCCTGGAAATTTAACATTTACTGATCAATGAGAAGAGCACTGTAAATATTTTCCTAAAATCCAGATATGAATGACCCTTCCTCATGGGGAAACTAACAAACCAGTCTTTCTGTGTCTTAAATAATTTAAAGAAGAACCTAAATTTGTTCAACAAACTCCTACATTCATCCAGCAGGTTAACATTTTAATGAACTTTTGTTGATTGTGTGTTCATTCCATTTGATAATTTTTATTCTATATCTTTACACCTTTAATTTACCTTTTTCAAAACGTAGTTTTATTATTTTTCATTGTCCTAGCTTTCTGTGAAACTGTTGACCGAAAAAAAAGAGAAAAAAAAAAGAAAGAATGAAATAAATGTAACTAATTACATAACGAATGACAGTATACCTTGTGTTGGGTTTCATGAACTAAAAATAATAACATAAAATTTTTGGAACTAATGTTAATTTTCTAGACATGTCAGACTCAAGGATTAACATTCAGTCTTTCAATTATTATTTACTATTTGCGTAAAGTCCTAAATAAAATGTCCCTGATGGCAGGGCTCATGACTTAGCTGTTTAATTCTAGAAATTATGGTACTCAATGCAGTCAATAATACATGAAAACACATCTCACAAATATATTTTAAAAATCAATGCAGATAAGCTGTTCTGTTCAAATCCTTGTAACATTTATTTGGCAAGGACTATATAGATTATTTTGAAATTTAAAAATTCTTAAAAGTTTCAAAAAGACAATTATTCTCCCAGAATTACACAGTAAATAGCTTGAAATTCAGTTATAAGAAAAATAAAAGTCCTAAAACAAAAAGTGTTTATTTCTTTTAATATGGAAACAAACTACAACAAAATTGCAGAATAAAAATAATGCATTTATCATTTTTGACTATCTACTATAGGTCACCATGTTATATGTATTATTGCCTTAATTATTATTTCAAATTGTATCAAAAGAAGGCTTTGAGATATACATTAAATTTGTTTAAGGTAACACAGGTTTATATTTTCTTCAATTAAAGGACTCAAAAAAATGGTAAACATAATGTATTGCAAGCATATACTGAAAAAGAAAAAAACAAAATAACAAAGAAGGGGATCAAGAGATGGAGGGGAGGGAAAACTGTATATCCATAGATATGGGATTGAAACTTGATTCCTATCTTTTACCCTATATGAAAATTACCTCAAAATGAATCAGACATAAATTTAAAAACTTCATTTGTGAAACAGATAATAATACCAGGGAAACTCTGGAAGAGAAAATGCTCCTTTTCAGGAGAAGAAATACAAATGGAGAATAAGTATATTTAAAATCTTCAAGTCAATTAACCATAAGTAAAATGCAAATCAAAACTATATCCAGATAATGTCTCATGCCAGTCAGGATGTTCATAACCAAAAATAAAAAAATAGTAATAAAATTTTTTCAAAAATGTTCACTGGGATATGGAGGAACATATATCCTATAAACTGTTAGTGTGAATATAAAATAATAGTCATTATAGAAATCAGTATGGACATTTCCCAAAACACTAAAACTTGAGATACCATTTGATTCAAGTATACCACCCATGAGTATATTCCCAAAAATTTAAATTTGATGCACCATAAAGATGTATTTTATTGCAGCCACATCACAAAAGCTAATCATAAAATCGATTTAGGTAAATGGGTAAATAAAAGGTGATACATATACACAATGGAATCTCATTCAGTCATAAAGATTGAAATCTTTGCATGAAAATCGATAGAATTGGAGATCATCATGTTAAATGATCTGGCATGTGAAGCCAGACTCAGAAAGACAAATGTTGCATGTTTTCTGTCATGTGTGGAACCTAACAAACAAAAACATAGAAATGATGTGAAAGTAACAGTGATAATCAGAGAAGAGAAAGGAAGCAAGAGAAAAGTGGAGAAGGAAGGACAGGTGGGTGATGAGGGACTGAAGCTATTGAAGTATGTTACAAATATGCACAGATCTTTGAAACTGAGATACTTTAGTCTATCTGATGAATATTCACTAATAAAAGAAAAATAATGATGTTGAACTTTTACCTCATGCCATAAACAAAATTAAAATTGGGTTAATGATACATTTATCAGAACTAGGGCCATACTGTCTTAGAAAAAAACACATAGATATAAATCATGGCTTTAGACTGTCAATAAATTCTTAGATAAAATGTAAACAGTACAACCAACAAAATAGAAAACAAATTGGGTTTTATCAAGGTTAAAAACTGTTGTGCATAAAGGACATTATCAAGTAAACTAAAACACAACCTAGAGTACAGGAGTAATATCAATAAATCATATATATGATAAGAGTTTACTTGTTTGTTTTTGTCTTTTTGAGACAGGGTCTAGCTATGTGGTTCAGGTTGACCTTGACACATTTTGTAGCCTAGGTTGGCCTCTGACATGCACGCAACAATCCTCTTGCCTCAGCCTCCTGAGCGTGGGGATTACATACACTACCATGCGCAGCAGACAGCAAAAGGGTTTAGTATCAATAATACGTAAAGAAATCTTACAGTGAAGCAAGATAATCAAATCAAAAATGAGAAAAGAGTTTGATAGACCTTCTTCCAAAGAAGATAATGTTCAAGAGGCACATGAAAAGATGCTTAACGTCACTAGAAAAGTGTACATCAAAGCCACATGATACGGCTTCATGTTCATCATGAGGCTATAATAAAAGAGAGTGGAAAGGTATATTCACTTTGAAAATATTTTAAGTTTGTTGAAATATTAAAGATGCATATAACCCACCAATTTCATACCTAGATATAAGTGCAAAAGAACTGAATAGGTACCAAACAGAAGCTTTAACACACAAGTTCAGAAGTGCCCAAAGCTGATAATTATTCAAACATACATTAACAGAAGAATAGACAAAAGTGTTATATTTATTTCAATGGAATTTAGTCAACCAGTAAAAAAATTGAAGCGTCATGTCACTGATTTTAACTGTTTCATTACGGATTTTTCTACCTTCATTACTGAGGAAGGCATTTTGATGTTTTCAGTAATATTTGTGGATCTATGATTTTTCTTTCAGTTTCATGTCTTCGCCTTATATAATCAGGGCTTTATTCAGTGAAATATGTAGCAAGACCTATCAGTTCTTATTAGAGAATTGCCTTTTATAACACTCCATGATCACTGTAAACCTTGTTTACCTTGAAGTACAAATTGAACAGTGTCAAATTAATATGGTTTCAACATGTTTTGTTGAGTCAATGCTAAACTAATGCACCTGTTCACAGAATTTTTTATTTAATCCATGTTTTTGTTTTCTATATATTTGCTATGTTTTAAAAAATATTTGTATGCTTTCCATTGATAAAAAGAAAAAACAATTAAAAAGAAAGTACTGGTACCTGCTGCAATGTTAATATACTTCAGAAATATTTATTCATAATAGGTAAATCCATACAGATAGAAAGTAGATTGTTAGCTGCCAGAGATTGGAAGAAAGTGATAAAAAAAGATAACTATTTAATGGTTAATGTCAGATGACGAAAATGTTTTGGAACTAAAGTATGTGTAAGCAACATTGTGAGATTTCTGAATGTCACCAAACTATTCACTTTAAAAATATTACTTTTATGTTATGTGAAATCTACCTCAATTGAAAACACTGAAGAATCTGGAAGCAAAAGTATATATACCCAAGACAGATATAAAAATATCTTACAAAAAATTCATCTTTACCTATAACACAAGCTACAATGAGATATTATTCCTCACACATCTCATTGGCAAAATATAAAATCTATTGGCAAGACTGTGTAGCAAAAGTAAGTTTGTTGTAGGAATGCAAAGCATGCAAAACAGCTCAACCACTATGAAGGGAAATTTTGTAATATCTATATGTATATATTAGTTTTAATTTATCAATCTAGTTTTTTAACAAAACTAAAAGCTATGGTACAGAATTTCAAATCAACATAATAAGAGATTAACAATGGTTACTATATTGTGTATTGTTATCTTCAAAGTAGTTGCACAGATTGCAAGATACAGGCATGAAAAAATGATCAAACAATGAAAGCACAAACGGTTCTTTTGATAAACTAACAGATTAGGAGTATAATTATCTAACTTGTGCAGCTACACACACACACACACACACACACACACACACACACATATATATATATATATATATATATATATATGAATTATTTTCCCTTCTTATCAATCTAGTTTTGACTACTAGGAATTTATAATAATTATGCCCTCAAAATTACAAATGTAATTTCCATTTGTCTTTTCTCTTTCCATTTGTCTTTTCCCCTTCCATCATATTTATCTAAATATATATATATATAAGTGTATATTATATAACCCAATATATGATGTATACACATGCCTGCATAAATATATATTTTCATACTGAACATTTAAAAATGTTAAAAACAGAAGAAAATCATAATTGTTCTTTCTGATGCATGAACACACCAACACCTATAACCTTACAAAAAAGAAAATGCACATTTACTGAATCAAACGTCCAAACCTACCTGCCATTTGGGTAAGATGCAAAGTTAATAAAAACAATAAGTTTCGCTGAGTCTATAATCAAAATATTCGGGGTCAAAATAAGTGCCAAAAGACCCAAACTTTTTAACAATAAAGGAAGGAAGACAAAAAATGAAAAAACACCTTGCCTACAGAAAGAAATTTTCAAAACACATCAAATGAAAAATAAGCAAGGCTACCACATAGTATCTTGGAGTGACCACTTGTAAGATAAACCTATAAAAATGCAAGAAATTCCTTATTAAATCAGTGTTACAAATAATGTTTTTGTTACAAATTATTTTAAGGAGAAATGTGGTTAGGATTGGGAAGAGTCATACAGAGGATTTTTGGGATGACTAGCATGTATATCTTAATTTGGTAGAGGTTTTAAAGTGATTACTTTATAAAAATGAATTTATTTTGTGCTACACTTTTTTGTTTTATTTTACAACTTTTAAATTAATTAATCAATTAAACAAAGCCGGGCGTGGTGGCGCACGCCTTTAATCCCAGCACTCGGGAGGCTGAGGTAGGCGGAGCGTTGTGGGTTCGAGGCCGGCTTGGGCCACAACGTGAGCCACAACGTGAGCGCAAGGCCGGCCTGAGCTACATAGTGCGACCCTGCCTCAAAAAACCAGGGCCGGGAGTTTGGCTCAGCAGCTTAAGCGCCTGTCTGGCAGGTGCGAGGCTGTGAGTTCGATCCCCGGTGCCGCAAA
>RJWM01018788.1:0-40348 GCA_004363535.1 Dasyprocta punctata
ATGTCACAAAAGCCACAGGCAACAAAACAAAGAAGATAAATTGACTTCATAATTTTTGAAAAAATCTGTGCATCAAAAAAGCCAACTTCAACAGAGTGAAAAGGCAACTTAAAGAATTGGAAGAAATATGTGCAAATCATGTGTCTGATAAGAGACTATCATCCAGAATATATGGAGAACTTCTAAAACTCAACAGTAACACTTGATTCAAAAATTGGTTAACTACTGGGCCAGGGATTTAGCTCAGGGGCATAAGTGCCTGCTTGGCAAGCACAAGGTTGTGAGTTCAAGCTCTGATACAAAAAAAAAAAAAAAGGACAAGATGCTGAAACATTTCTCCAAGAAAAATACACAAATTTCCAATAAGCACATGAACAGATGCTCAACATTTCTAATCATTAGAAAAATGCAAATCAAAACTACAGTGAGATACTCATTAGGATGATGAATGTTAAACAAAAAATCAAAAACTAACAAAGGGTGCGAAGGATGTAGGGAGACTGGAATCCTGTGTACTGCTTGTGGGAATGGTAAATTGTATAGCTACTGTGGAAACAATGCTTTTCAAAAATTAAAAATTGAATTGTCATATGATCCAACAGTTCAATTTAGCCAAAAATATTGAAAGCAGAATGTCAAAGAGATATTTGTACCCAACATTCATAGCTAATACATGGAAATAACTCATGTGTTTATCAGTTCATGTGCTCATCAACAGATAAGTGGTAAGAAATGTGATATATCCATAAAATTGAATATGTACTTGGCCTTAAAAAGGAAAAAAAAATTTGATAAATGCTAAAATATCCATAAATCTCAAATACATTGTGTTAACTAAAATAAAATAATACAGTCATAAAAATACAATTACTATATGATTTCATTATATGAGGCATCAGAATCATAGGTACAATCCAGGTATGGTGGTCCACTACTGTAATACGAGGACTTGAGAGGCTGAGGCAGGAATGTCACTGTGAGTTCTAAGCCAGCCTGGGCTACATAGTGAGACCCTGTCTAAAATAAAATAAAATAAAATAAAAGTCATAGATACAGAAAGTAGAGTGGTGGTTGCCAGGGGTTTGGGGAAGGGAGAAATAGACACTTACTATTCAACGAATATAAAGTTGCAGTTTTACAACATAAAATAGTTATGGAGATGGGTGGTGATGATGGTCGAATTACATTGTTAACATATTTAATTCTATTGAATTGCAAACTTAAAAATATTCAAAATTACACATTTTATAATCTGTGTATTTTATCAAAATAACAACTTTAGGGAAAGAAAATAAAATGAGTGGACAGGAAAAATAGAAAGATGACAGCTATTAAAGATATAATGGAAGAAAATTATCCAGAGTTGAAAAAGATGTAAGTCTACCATTTGAAAAAGCCCACAAGATACTGGGTAAGGTGAACGAGAAAAAGCCTTGCCTGACATAGCCTTATGCTAGTTTATTTCAGAACTTTAAAGACTTTAAAATTGTATGAAAAGATACACATGTCTATAGTAAACAACACTGCTAAAATGATGACATTATAGATGCTGTTTGTTTTCCAGCATCAATGAATCACCTTAGACAAGATTTTAAGATTAATTGTAGGCAAACAATAATACAATGCAAAGATAATCTGTGCACCTGCATCAATCAGAGAGCTGTGTATTGCTCAATTCATGAGACACTTGTCTAAGAAGGCAGCAGTACAGTGGTTCTGAATGTTACCTTGCTGATAGAAAAGTAAGGTTGCTCCAAAGACAGGATGGTGGGAGGAGGGGTGGAGGTGGAGTCACACTGAGAAAACACACAGAGACTGAAGGTGAAACAAGAAATAAAAGTTTGGTATGCTATTGAACAAGTAATACAATAGTCTCTAGAAGAGCTAAAAGACTGTTGGTGCCTGTGTGTGTATGGGTCATGAGCTTAGAAGGGCGGAGAGATGGGTAGCAGTGTCAGTATACCGAATGGGAAATCAAAAGATACTACTCACAATTAATCAGAAAATAGAGGCATAAATGCATCGGCATGGAAAAAAAGAAGAAAGCAGTAATGCCAGGAACAGAAAATGGTAAAGGAGTAAGCAGCATGGTGGAAGGCAGGACAGGAAATGTTCTTTTCTAAATATCATTCAACTTTGTTAAATCTATGTATTGAATTTTTATAACAATAATACTAATAGTAGGTCCTTCGGTGTATTTTGTTCACTACTTCATAATTGTGCCATACTCAGTTGTTTAGAGACTTTCCATGCAAATCATGCACAAAAGAAACACCGCAGACCATTTCAGGATTACTTATGCCTCATGCTTTTCTTTGACTTGAGCAAAGGTTGACACAGAGTGTGATATTTTGTGGAGTGGACAGTATTTCTCACAAGATACGAAGCTGTCCTTTTCCTCCTTGAATATTGGTGAAATTGTCTATCCCAGAATTAAGTATCAACATCTAGATCTGTATGCCATTTTGATTCCTTAAATATAAAACATATCATTTTATTTGAGGCTTATAAGAATTTGGTGACAATTCAGGTAGGAATTGCTCTCTCTGTTTTATAAATTTAAGCAAGGTTAATTTATTTTAGGTCACTGAGAAACAGCAAGGGCCAGTCCTTCTTTCTCCTACCCCATATGGTTTTTTAAGGTTGGGAGAATCAAATAATACGAAGGCACACAGACAGCTTTTTTAAAATGTTAAAAACACATTACCAAGGAGGAAAAAGGAGCCACCACAAACAGGAAATCCTTATGAATGCCTCAGCTATAACCTTCCTCACCCTGAACTCTTGTTGAAATTGAACAATATAGTCGTTAAAAACAGTGTACCATAGAAAATGATATTGAAAGGCACTGCAAAAGTAAAAAGAAAGAGAGAGAAAAGCACAAAATGCTCCTTAAAAACATAGAATTACATTTAATTGCTGTGTTTGACTATGCTCTATACAGCATCCTATGTTCCAAATCCTGTATTTTGTGTGCTTGCCCATGTCCTATAAAGTATTTGCTGATTTAAAATTAAAAAATGGCTTGCAATGAAGATTTTTTTTAAATGTACGATTAATCCACCCACTTCACTTTGCCAATGATTAGGGTTTTTTTTTTGCCCTATGCTCAGTTTGGATGGGGGATGAATGGGAGGGAGTAGAATAGGAAATATAACTTACCTTTTAATCCTATGTGAATTTATTTATTATATGTATAAATGAGGAGATTGATTAATTGATAGGTGAGAAATTGCTGACAGTTATCCCTTTTTCATAATATTGTCTAATTTATTAAAAATCAAAATTATATTAAAGGACCACAAATCTAAGACAGTTATCCCTTTTTCATAATATTGTCTAATTTATTAAAAATCAAAATTATATTAAAGGACCACAAATCTAAGAATATATTTCAAAGCAGTTTTGTGAAGCTCTACCTTAACAAAATGAAACTCGTTACTTAAATTGAACATGATGTTTTTTAACAATTCTAGTTGCTAGGTATTCTTGTTTACCTGATACCAGTTTAAATGTTTAAGGAAATTTGTCCAAATTCTAACTCTTCTAGTTCAAACACTAGAAGAAGGTGACCAGCCAAACTGGGATGGACAAGAAGTGGTGAGTCACAGAATTTGTTTTTCAATTATTTCTAAACAAGTTAAGTGCAAAGACCATTGATAAGGGTGATTTTAGCAACTTCGTTATCAGTTTATAGTGAGGCAGTCCCTCTTCCTTCCTCTCCTCCCCATCCGCCCTCTAGCATAAAACCTTCACCCAAGAGAAACAATCTACACAAACTTTAAAGATACACTTTCTATTTGCAGTTGATATTTAATCTTGGCATAACTTGAAATTTAGAATGTTTAGTCAAATTGTTACTGACTTTTTTTCTTGAAAATTGCCATTGCAAACGATGTAAAAATGTTTTTTTTCTTGGGTATCTAGGCATAGATAATTCAGATGCAATTTAATTTAAAGCTTTCAAGTATTGTTTTAATCTCAACGATGAAAAGAAGGATCAGGAGTCAAATTGTGTTACTGGCATTTAGTTAGCATGATAAAACATATGTAATAAAATTATGCAACTTTAATTGCATTTACATTTATAAAATTCAAATGCAAGCTAGTGAAATTATTGGGCACAGTGCTTTTTAAAAGTGGACAATCAGTAACTGCTGGTAATAGAATAGCAAGCTTCTATTATTTTCAAAACTTCTTTGTTGTTTGTTTGTTTTGAAACAGGGTCTTGCTGTATAGTTCAGGCTGCCCCTGAACTTACTACGTAGCCCAGGCTGGCCTCAAATTTTCACCAGTCCTCCTTCCTCAGCTTCCTGAGTGCTGGGATTACAGGTGTGAACCACCACACCCCACTCAAAACTTCTTATGGGATTAATAATATTATTTTTAAAATTCTGAATGTGACTTTATTAAAGTTTAGAAGAGTATGAATTTAATGAAGCAATAAGAATGTAACAGTCTTTCAGATTATTCTTCTCTGAATTATGATATTTTGGCAAATTTGAAATAAGTATTTGTATCAGTCAAGTTCATACCAAACTCATCTTATTCTAGTTAACTTCCATTCTAATGTATTTCTCCAAAGACTTTTTTTTAGAAAGATAAAAATTTCATTGATATATGCTTACAACTGAGATCACAAACAACACAAAGTTAATGCTACACATAAGATAGTAATTCTTCCTTGTAGCTGCCTTGCTGTCTTAGTGTGTTCTGTGTTGATGTAACAAATTATCTGAGGTTAGGTAATTTATAAACAGGAGATTTATATTGGCTCACTGTTCTAAGATTGGGCAGCCACATTCGATGGTCTTCTAGTGAGAGCCTCATGCCACAGTTATGGCTTGTGTCTAGATGTCCCCCCAAAGCCCCATGCAATCATAGCGGGGGATTTTTCAGAGGTGGCTGGATCTACACTGTGTGACTCTGAAATTGATTTATGGTGCAGTGTAGGATCAAGGACACTAGGATTAAGGGTGTGAGTGCTACCTGCACTATGCAGTCTGGATAAGATATAAGAGATACAAAGAGCTATGATCAACCATTGTTGCTTTGTTACCTTCTCCCCACCATGAATTATGTCTTCTTTGTGATGCCCATGTGCATCCATCCTGACTTGGAGCCAACTGATGTTGGACTGAACCCTTTTCAAAGTGTGCTAAATAAATGTTTCCCCCTTTAACTTTGAGTGTTGGATATTTTGTCTTAGCAATAAGAGAAAAGTAACTAAGACACAACATGGCAGAGAAATGGAAAGAAGAAGTAGGCACATGCAGAAACACGTGTTGGAGAGATACTAGGTGTAAGTGCCAGGCTTACTTTCTGATGATCCACTTCTGCAGCAAATAATGTTGTCCTGAAAGACCTAAACCATTCCTGGGAGATATAATGTGGTCTCCCAAAGACTAACCTGTTGTCTTTACAAAGACTACTCCATTAATGAGTGTGGTGCCTCTATGATCTATTCACCTCTCAACATTACCACATGTGGGATCAAATCTCGATATGACTGTTGGTGGGGACAAACCATTATTGAAACTTTAGCACCAGCCCATACCAACTCTTCTATACCTGCTGGCAGTTAGGACAGGAAATGTCAGAAAAATGAGAGAAAGTAACATTTGTCACTTCTGGGCTAAGGAGCTAAATAGTTGCTGTGACTGTGTATTTTCGCTCTTGCTTTTTCCTTCAGTTGAACGTTGATGCCTGTGGTAACTTTGAAAATCATGCACAATGAAGACAGCACTGCATTGACCTCATCTTTATACAATTGCATAAAACAGATACATGCTAGTTCAGTCAACAGATTGTGAATATCAAAGTGAATTATAGATGAGCAGAAAGCAAAATTCTATTGCACTAAGCCACAGAAATGTTGAAATTGTTGTTCAAATAGCTAATGTAAGACAGCTAATATGATATAATAGTATATGCCTCATGTTATCATTTTTCTTGTGCTGTTTTAAACAATTTGTTAAATCTTGTTGATCTCAATGTTGCCTGTTAAGTTAATCACAGAAAATTTTGACTATATGTTATACGAGTACATGTGTACTAGTATCTGCATACTATATGTTACACTACAAGTGTTTAAATGCATGAAATTGGTACTGCAACAACAGACATTTGAAAGGAAAATGAAAGGAAATCAAAATGCAGACGAGTTTTATTACATTTATTTTTAAACACTATGAAAAAATGTCAAGTTGTCAAATTTCTAGTGCTTTGCTCTTGTAGCAGGAATTAAATTACTGCTTCTATCTTTGTCACACACAAGCGTTGAATCCTCTTACCAAACTTTAAAAGCATGAATGTGAAGTAAATAGTATATCTCACAATAATCTAAAGTCCTGTAGATTTATATTGCTCATGTCTGACTCAAGACAATAAGCACATAAACTTGCACTGAAATTTTGTTGAGGTAGTCTGTATGTTTACTTACTAACAGGTTCATGAAACTTATCCTTAAAATAGAGACCTACATAAACCTTCTCTCATCAGATTTATCTCAAATACTAAGCTAAAACTATGGCTGATATTCAAAGCAATAAAGTTTGTCAGGTTAATGATAGATTCCTGATTTTTTACAGTCAATAAAGTAGGCACTTTCATTCATTTTTAAAACTTTTAAGGAGCTAATGAAAATGTTATTAATATTCTTCTCCTAGTATTTCTCAGTAATAAATATTACTTATTTAACACTGGACCCTGTCATTTAACCACTGTGGATTGTGATCCTTTCTTAGTAAGATATATGTGTTTTTCAACCAGAAAGAGCTGACTTTCAGGAACAATGAAGGGTCCAAGATTTTACTCTAATTGCAAGTTCACAAGTTAACCTAGCACAGTTTCATGGAGGTTGATGTAAGATACAAGGCTACTAGTTCAGAGACAAAGGATAGGATTATGACACAGATAGGATAAGCTTCATGTCTACATTGATTCTCATATGCCTGAAATGCCTAGAGAATATATGGAGAGACCCTGGTGGATAAGGCACATTCAGAGGTTTTCTCTCACATGTGAGAAACCCTGAGCCTGATGAATATGAATCTTTTAATGGAAAATAAGCAAACTTGCCCAATGTTTGTTTTGGAGGGAGCCACTTATTTGTTGTAGTAGATAGTAAGCATGTTCTCTGACCTAAAGGGAGGCCTATCTTTATCTTTCAAAATTGTTGACTATACAAACATCCTTGAAAAGATAAAGCCATTCAGTGCCTCTGCTTTATATGCAAAAAATTTAAAGTGCCTCAGAGAATTGCCTTCCACTATGATAGCCAATGAAGTGATCTGATTTCAGGAGACTGGCTGATTTATCAGCTATTCATCTTAGTTTCACCTTTTTAGAAGATAATTTTTCATGCAATCCACATTTTCTTTGCAACACCCTTTTTCCAACTAATCACCCTGAACTGAATACCAGTATCCTCCAAATCACTGACCCCAGCAACCATGGTGACTTCACTAACTACAAATTTTTATTCTTGCCCTTTTCTATCTTGTATTATCTTCAAGATCCAGAATATACTGAACATTAGAAATACTGTGATTTTACTTTCTGAGCATATGGCTTGAGATAGTCAAGGACATGAGGCAGGTTAGTACTCATATTGCTTTTATTTTCTTTTTAAAATTCAACTCAACCCGTTTCATTTTCACTTTCTTCTATACCAGGAATGGGAGGATGCAAAGGATTGTATGACACCAGTGTCCCCATGGGTCGTATGAGGCTGACCATTGTTCTCAGAGGAGTGAATGCATAACGTGAGAAAACAAGTTAAAAGTATCTGTATCATAACTTGATTTACTAATCCTCTAGTGCTCAATATTATTTCATTTTACACTTCCTCCTATTATAAGTAAGTTGTGATTTTAAAAATCCCTGAAACAAAATCACACTTTCCCCCTTAAGATACCCCTAGAAGCAGAATTCCTGGTGCAAAAGAATGACTATATTGTAGAAATTTTGATGTTCATTAAAGTTGTTTTCCAGAAAAATTTAGGCCATTCTAGCCACATGAGAATACTAACTTTCCTGTACTGTCACTGGAGTCTATTACTTAGGTTTATTAAAATAATTTATTGCTCCAATTTGCATGTCTTTAATTCCAAGTAAGTGTCCATCATCATCAATAACATACTAGCTATTGTATCTCTTCACTATGTCTTCCATACTTTCCCGCTGTTATTGTATTCATCTTTGTCACTGATTTTAAAGACTCTACAGTTACAAAAAAAATAATCCTTTATCATATATGTGACGCATATTTCCTTAGGTGATGGCTTGTCTTTCAAAGTTTCATAACTAGATTTTTAAATATGGCTATAAAGTAGTTTTAAAAGCCCATGATTATACCATGTAATTATGTGGGCAAGGAGGCATTCTTCTTTACAAAATTCAGATTTATTTTCTCTATGTAGAATATACTGAATCATTATTCTACCTCCTCCTTTCAGGAAATGGAGTGACTGCTGTCCAAAGCCATGAGAAGTGAAATACATGCAGAACAAGGCTATAGCTTTATGCACTAATGATGCTATTAATTTATCAACAAATTTAGTCACATAACCCTGGGTATAGCTGGTTATTCTTATTTTATTTTGCCAATCAGAGATAAAATAAGAAAACAAAGGCTGGTAATGCAGCTTCAGTTGTTAGCATATTTCTGTGGGCCTACGCCTCTGAACCTTCCTTCAGGTTTCCAAATGATGTGCAAAGGTCACAGTTTTGAGAGTTGACCAGAAAATTAACTTCCATGTGTTAGATGGAAATTGGCTTAGAACCTAATGTGTAGTGGGAGGTATTATTTCTTTTTCCAAGAAAGAGGTGGTTGAAAGTCTGCCAATTTATGTTCTATGAAATTTTTCAGAAAAGCAAATTAAACTATTTTATCTTTGCTTCTAAGAGATAAACATCTATCTCCAAGCTTTATAGCCCTATCTGAGGGATGCTGCTGTATATATCTTCCAAGCTTTATTTTCGTCACCATATGATCAGTATTATTTCATTTTTTGTTGTACTATGTGGTTTTAATCCTAATGTGTCAGTCTTATTGGACTGGAAATGCCTAGCAGATTAATAGAGTGTACTTCTGAGTGTTTTGGGTGGGTTGTGTAGGCATGGTTCTGGATACTACATATGGACCCTCACACATTCTTCTCTGGCGCTGTTGCCCTGCTTTGCATGCCAGCTACCTTGCGCTGAGTATCTTCGTTCCGCTATGTGCTATGACCATTACATTTTTAGCTTGCAGCCAACTAACCATGACCTACTAAACAGTAAGACAAACTAAAGCGCTCATCTTTTAATTTCTGGGTATTGAGTATTGTGTCCCAGTGATGAAAAAGCTGACTAATATGTAAAACTGGTACTGGTGAAGTGGGATCATTGCTGTGACTACATGTGATCCTGTGGCTTAGAAGCCTTGGAGATTGTTTAATAGGAGGAATTTGGAAAGATTTGGAGATGTAAATTAGAGAAGGGCCATAGTGCTGATGGGAGATTCCAGTCAGAGTTCAGACCAGGATGCTGATAGGAAATAGACAGTAAAATAGGCTCAGGGAATTTCAGTAGGAAACAAGGACTCTATTTCTTATAAATGAGAGACCGTGTATATTACACTCTGGCAGAAAATTTATCTATGTTTTGCCCATGTCCTGAGAGTTTGAAGGATACTGAGATTAAGATCAGTGGACTAATTAATCTGGTGGAGGAAATTTCAGGACAGCTCGATATTCAGGATGTGGCATGGTTATTTCTTTAGCCAGATTTATAATGAGAATCAGGGGCAGAAAGTAGAGCAGAAAACATTGAAAAACTTTAGAACCTGAAGTAGCCATGTTCAAAAGGGGAGAGGGGTCCACAATGGCAAAGAGGAGCATGGCTGACAAAAAGATTGGCACAATTAAAAAGAAAACACTATTTTGTACAGGGATAAGAAGAAAGATACCTCAAAGGCATCTAAGAAATCGGCAACATCTCATCCACGGCAGTTTCACGATGCAAATATATCAATCTTTCATAAGAGAATATAGCCTCTGGGATCTTTTCTCAAGAAGACCTTCCTAGGGAATTGGGTCCCCAGAATTCATTTCACAGTGTTTAGCCATCCAGAAACTCTGAAGCTGCTTAAGCCATGGTCTAAGGGGGCCTAGCTACTTCTTCTGACAGCAGACCTTGATATGTCCATGCGATACTGGCTTTACTGACATGCAGAATGCAAGAGTTGTGGAGTCAGGCAAGCTCCCACCCAGGTTTTATAGGAAGACCTGGCAGGCCAGGCAAGGAACCCTTGAGTGGGCAATGCATGCAGCTGTGTGAATAAGGTCAAAGGTACAGTGGACACCCCAGGAGGCTGGAGATGCCAATAATGTGGAACATCAGCTGAGGAAAGCTGCAGGCCATGAGTGAAGCCAATCCAAGAGAGAGTCATCATGGGCTGCAACCAGTAAGGCCATAGGGGTGAGGTCACCTATATTCTTGTAATTCACATTTTATCACCATGTTCCCTGGATGGTAGACATAGAACTACAGTGTTTAATGTTTGCCATGCTTTTTTCAAACTTTCTTAGTTCCAGTTCTTTTCTGTACTCTTTTGAAGTAGGAATGTTTACCCTGTGCCATTACATTTTTGGGATTATATGACTTTTTTTTTATGAAGTTTTACAGCTAATGGCTTATCTTGAGTCTCAGAAGACACTTGGATTAAGAATTTTGAAAAATTGTGGAAATCTTGAGACTGGGGAAGAATGTATTGCTTTTCTGGTTGTGAGCAGGACAGTTGTTATGTTAGAGGGAATTATGACTTGCTATATTTTTATTGATTAGGTATGGTTTAAGAAGACATGTTTGGATGTGAACTTGACAAGGAATGGATTTGGAACATTAATTCTGATAAGTAAACTTTATTGGATTATGAAATGCCTAGCACATTAGTCAAGCATGCTTCAGGGTACATCTTGGTGGGTACATCCTTGGAGGCATGGCCTTGGGTAGTATATATGGTCCTTTGCCCATTCTTTCTTTCACTGTTCTCCTGTTCTGCTTTTCACCTGCTGTGAACTGAGAGGATTTGCTCTGCTACAGACTCCTTCCATGATACTTCTGCCTTGGAGATAGATGATCATGGAATGAATTCCCTGAACTGTGAACCAGAGTAAAATTCCCCTCCTTTAAATTGTAAATGTTGGTATTATCTCCC
This sequence comes from Dasyprocta punctata, assembly GCA_004363535.1. Lineage (NCBI taxonomy): Eukaryota > Metazoa > Chordata > Mammalia > Rodentia > Dasyproctidae > Dasyprocta > Dasyprocta punctata. Next base: position 11,204 of record RJWM01018788.1, read on the forward strand.
AACAATGGGACAGCTGATTAGTGCATCATATTAAAGGTTTATATCTCTTGATATTATGGATTCATCTATCACAAACTGGATAAGAAAATATTATAAAGTCAAATTGTCATCAGGAGCTCACTAAGGAGGATACATTCTGAATGTACACTATCCAATTTCTAATTGCAGATTTCTTGTTTCCAAGATAGCTCCTCTATGCTCAAACATAACAGATCCAAACTGCAACAAACACCCATAAGCTAATTCCCACCGATTACCCACTTGTGTTTAGTCCTCTCTTCTTGACTGTTGGCAAAGTTCATGTTTAATCAATAAATTATGGCAAATGGAATTTCACTTATTTGATTACATTATATTGTATGCCAATGGGGTAGAAGGTCACTATCTTAAATGTACTGGTTTAACACACTGAGCTAGGGGTTTTTCTAATGACCTCAAAGAAGCAAACACCCATGTCATACATGAACTGCTTGTAGAGAGGATTAGGTGGCAAGTATCTACCTCTAAAACCTGACAGTGACTCCTAGCTTACAACTAATAAAAAGCTCAGATCCTTAGTCATGAAGAAATGAATTCTTCCAAGGACCAGAAAACACTTGGAAAAGTCAATTTTTCCCAGCTAAATCTGCATAAGAAAAATGTAGCTCAGCTGAAACTATGCTATAAGCCTTGTAAGATCCTAAGCAGAAGGCCCAGCTAAATCATCCCCTATGACTAACTCACAGAACTGTGAGGTAGGAAAAGTATATCGCTTTAAGCTGTTATGTTTATGGTACTTTGTTGCACAGCATATTAAACTAACACCTGAACCTAAAGTTATTGCCATCTTTCTCAAGTCTCTCATATTTTCTTCTTATCAGCACAAATATTTTTCCAGGGAAATTTATTGTTGATTCTCAAAGACAAGCATTTACAGTTACTAAATCCTGTTAACTTCATATCTAAACCATCTCTTGCATGATTCCACTTCTCCATGTCAGCACTCATTTTTCTGGGTTATTCTTTTATTACTTTCTACCTAGACTACTGCACCTTTTTTCCTTCCCTCAGTCCTCACTGTATCTTTGTCTTGTGCAATACTGATACATTTCTCTATCTAAGATTGTGCTGCCCAAATCTCCTTCTGCAGATACCAGTCCCATGGAGCATGTCCTTCAGTACAAGTTCCACAGGGGGAAGACAGGTGACTTTTTGGTTCATACTTGTGTGCCTGATATGTAGTAGGTACACAGCTTGGAAAATAATGAGCATACAGATCAGAACGTTGAAACTGAGAGTATTAAAATCTTGATCATTTTTACTTCTGGTTATAAATGTACAGTACATTACTTTTGTCCTACATGGGTTTTCAGAGACTATTAGAGTTGTAAAACAGATTGAGTATAAGTAGAATGACCATATTTCTCACTGGTTGCTTCCCTTTACACTCAAAGTCATCCTAGCTGAGATTACAAATGCAGGTGCTGAGTAGAGGATGAGGTGGTGGTACAGGCAGAAGAACAAGAGTACTAGATCAGAAAACCAGGCAGGTCTTCCCACTTAACACCCTTGGCATAAGGTTCTTTCTTAAACAATTGAATTGGGAAGAAATTCATGGATACTAAAGTTGAATACATTTGATTATTTTATTGCTAAAAAATCTGTTTTTGGAAGTTTGCCATATTCTTTAACCCCAATTGTAGATCTCAAAAGGAATTTAATTTCAAGTTTCTAGTTAGTTTGTACTTAAATTATATAAAAACTTTGTAAGAACCACTTGAAATCCAAAAATCTTTGAGAAGCATTCTTTTTTGTAATGTGTTAGAAAAAAGAGTTGTAAAATAGGTGAAGAAGAGTGAGAAGAAGGAATTTTGAGCTAGAATCAGGATCATAAGAAAACTTCCCTAAGATGATAAAATTCACAAAATGATGAATTTTTTTATTTTTAATTTTTTTTTATTTTAAAGAGAATAAAGCCAATCAAAACAAACCAGTGTAAGTGATACAGGACTTCAAAACCTTACAAAACCAACGATAATTACCATAATACCTTTTGTTTCTTTCAAGGAGCTGTGGATATCTTCAGGCATAGTAAAAATCAAACAAAACAGAATAGAACAGAAACAATAAAACCAAAATAATGAATGCAAGGACTTCAAATCAAGCCAGTAGTAAATCCAAAATGGCTACCACAATATGTCTTGCTATCTTTCAAATAGCTGCACATGTCATCAGATTTAACATAATCAAACAAAACAAAAAAGAACAAAACCCAATCCAACAAAATAATAAAAATGATATGGTTTCCTGGCCGGGATCACTTCCTGGTGAGGCCTGGTTCTCTCCCTCTGCAGTCTGTGAATGGCATTGACTCACAGAGAGAGGCCTGGGTGTGGCTGTCCCCACTAGGGCAGCAGCCTGCACATGGTACTGGTTTCCAGGTGAGGACCACCTCCTGGTGAGGACTCAAAATAATCACGTTTTAAAACAAAATCTCCTTTGTTCAAATGAATTTCTAGTGTAGTAGAGTACAATTGCTTCATTTTGAACAAATCTTTGCCCATATCAAATAGTCACATGTTCTGTAAGTATAGCATTTGTATAATACTGGATTCGAAATATTTTCTTTTTATTTCCAGATTAGGGTAAAAATTATTTTTAAATGCTTGGTCATATATCATTAAATAGTAGTAGAACTTTTTGCTCCATTAAATGAGTCACAGAGAACTTCCAAGGGCAGAAACAGCAAGGGAGCATGACGCAAGAGAGAGGTTATCAGTGTGATCTCTCTCTTTCCAGAGGGCTCAGAGGTTCATTACATGTTGAATTCCAATATGTGTGCAGTAATATTATCGGTTGAGTAAATCTGAAAACTGATGAGTGTACAAAAATAAAAGTTTGTAACACTGTTGCATTTTAAGAAGCATTGCTAGTGAATTACTCTCAACAGAAACACACACAGATTAATGGTCACAAATTCCTTTTTTCAAACTTCAAGTTTCAGCCTTCGGGACACCTGGCTGAGAATGCCAGTGTGCTGTGAACTCAGTGAGCAGTCTCCCCACCTCACTGGTGCTGCCTAGACAGGTTGTGTTTGGTCCCGGGCCACTCTGTTGCACATTGTGTCTGAGCATGATGACAAATTTCATGTGTGTTGACAATGATTTAAGATTATGAAATGAAAACTGTCTTATGAATTGAACCCAGGATGCAGTACATCTAGAATCTGAGCACCTGGGCCTCAATTCACAACCCTCTAATTCTAGTTTAACTGCCTGAATTGAGAACCTCTTAATAAGGAACAAAGGACTTGACCACCATCATGGCAGAATTAATTCGTAAACAAATTCATGCTCAGCGCAGCCTAAGCTGTGCCAGGATTTCACAGAACATACTTGATTCCTTTGGGAAGCATGTTTATTTTTGGGTTTCTGAGCAGATACATTTCTGCAGTTGAAAAGCAGCTTGCCAATAAGCTGGGTTCTGAAATCTAGCCATTTTAATAAGAAAATCCAAAGTAGTGGTATAAGTTCTTGACCATCTGTTAGCGTTTTTATAGAGAACATTACTGCCTGTGGTGAAAGTAAAGAATATAATGAATTCTCAGGTGCCATCCAGTTTTAAAATGCTGTTATTTAAGTATCTCAGAGTCATTTACTATTTAATGCAATTTAATACAGTTTGTTTGTGGACTATGAATACTACAGTATTCATAGCTCTTTGTTATTTGACCTGCATAACTAGTCCTCTCATAGTTGCTCTTCTAACTTCATTAATACCTTTTCTACTTGATCTATGGTGTTGAAAATACACCTGAAGGACATATATGAGGGGACAGGGGGTGATGCTTCTCATGTGATGTTGCAAACAAGCATTAAAATTAAAAATTTTTAGGGAGCCGGGTGTGGTGGCGCACGCCTTTAATCCCAGCACTCAGGAGGCTGAGGTAGGAGGAGCATTGTGAGTTCAAGGCCGACTTTGGCTACAACGCGAGCACAAGGCCGGCCTGAGCTACACAGTGCGACCCTAACTCAAAACACCAGGACTGGGAGTTTGGCTCAGTGACTTAAGTGCCTGTCTGACAGGCATGAGGTTGTGAGTTCAATCCCCGGTGCCACCAAAAAAAATAAATAAATAAAAATAAAAAATTTTAGGGAGAGGATACAGATTAGTTTTAGTTTTTACTAATGTGAAAATGATTGACATCAGAGGTTATGGAATAAGCAAACTGTGATAGCAGACACTGGACACACCTAAAGATGTGAGGAAGGTTACATTGAAGGGGAAGGGAAGGCACCCATGGGAAATAGAAAGTGAGGAACTTCATCCTTTGATTAAGAGGCAGCTTGTCTAGCTATATTACCTACAAGCGGAAAGCTGTCACATTCACCCCATTATCGCCCCACTAAATTCAGACTTGATAGCTAAGTACCCCCAAATGTAGTATAGTCCCCATAAGCAGTTTGGGAGACTACTGTATTTCTTTCTACATTTCATTATTTTAAACAATTTCTGTGAACATAATAATATGCAATGTGCTGATTATTGTTACTCTCTTATTGGCTGGTTGTGAAATTGTTTTGCTTTGGTTTCTTATTTTCCTTTTGTTTAAAAAAAATAAACATGGCAACAGATATTTAAATTTAGTACTTGATAACATGCTCTATGAAATATAGAAAAGTACAAAAGGTAACAACCAATTCTAAGTAACACAGAAGGAAAGGAAGAGTTGATCTTAGAAATATATTGCCATCTTAATTAAGATAAAAATGTAATTCTTAACAAATTTAGTTTTATAATATTTGTATTTATCAATGCAAGGCAGACTAATGTTTAATTCGAACAAAATGAATAGTAGTAAAGGCTAATTTCTCATCTACAATAACAATATCAGAGGCCTAGAGGCAAAATGGTTTCTGTCCTTTTCACAGACCATGTATGACCCTATTAGGAGATGTTTTAAAGGCGTTTCTTAGCATTTTGAAGAAAATATTTGTACTCCTTACTGAAAATAGCTTGATATGAAGTCCCAGAGGAATCCTGCCTGCCTCATAAAGTTGCTTTAAGGGTTTTGTTTTTGGCCTTCCCCTTCCAACTGCACAGTGAATGGAGAGTCTCTCCAAATTTAAAATAGGAGTGATAATGAATTTATCTTCCTAAATAGTGAATGCTTACCTAATTCTTTCAATAGAGGGCATTTTGCTATGCCGAAACTATTAGAAATTCTTAACTTTTAGTGGTGAATTACCCATTAATGACTCACCCTAAGATTCCTAATGCAATCAGTGTAACTTCCATTCTTCTTTACACTCTCTTGCTACCATTCACATGCAGTCCGAGAGGTTATGTGTTACAACTCTTGAGCAACCTCAAATTACAATGACAATCTCAAATTACAATGACACACTTACCCTTCAGCTAGTCACTTACCCTCTGTCATAATTCATTTTCTTGGCTGGTAAACTACAATCATTGTAGCAACCACCAGACAGAATTGCTGTGGGGAATAAATTAGGGAGTGAATAGAAAGTGTGTAGTATTGTATTCAGCATGCAGGATGAACCCAATAGCTGTCAGCGATATTTTCTTCTTATTCAGTAATTCTTTTTCTGGAGTTTGTTAATCAAATGTTTTTTCTAAAATAAAACTAAGTTTTTACTTAATATAACATAAATCTTGGGTAAGTAATATTTAGAGATAAAGCATCAATTTATGATCAAGTAAAGATATACTGAGGCCACCGTCTGGCGAATGCAGTATTTTGGTGGCCAATCTAAACACTTAGAATCCAAAATAATTATTGAGATTGATTCTTAAATTCCAAAACTAGAACTTTCTGTTAGAAAATGTAAATCTGACCCTTAAAATTTTTGAGTCAATGGATGATTGTAGGACATTTTAAACATAAGTGCTCATTTTGATATGTTCATACTTTATTGAGGTAGGTAAATATAAATAAAATGATTCCTGTAGGAAATTGCACTTGATATTTTTAAAAACTCAAATTATTTCAAACTTATCACTCTGTAGGCATCAAATCTTGAAAGTCCAAAGAAAACGAAAAAAGTAGAAACCATCAGTTTTTCGGTCCCTACTGGGCCATTTCCATTACCATACAACATGCAGCGTTATCTTCTATCTCAAACATACAGACAAATAAACAAACATATCTGACAATTGCCACCTCATTACTGTTTTCTTTTATGTTTAATTTCCTGCCTAGGACTGTCCTGCCCTAATAATTCCACTGAAAGCTCCAACAAGGTCACTATGTCTCCTACACTGCCAAGTCCAAATGTCACCTTTTATTCCTCCTCTTTGATTCAGTGTATGACTTGGCCCCCAGTCTACCGCTCTGTCTTATCTTTCTGATCTCTATGCACTGAAATGCAGCAGGGTCAGTCTTCATGCAATCTCTCTTCATTTTCTACCTCCACTCTTTTGGCATCTTCATCCAGGCCATTTCTTTGAAATATCTCTCTACGCAGATGACCCTAAATTAGATCTCCAACACCAATCAGTCCCATGAATTCCAAGTTTGTATATTCAATTGCTGATCTCCTATCTCCACCTAAATGAAATACAGGACCTTCAAATTTACTTTGTTTCTAACAGGACTTCTGGTCCCTTCAAAATAACTTTTCCTAGTGTTTTCTCCAACTCAGAAAATGCAGTATATTCTTCTGATCCTTTTGTCAAAAAATAAAACCAAACAAACAAAATGAACAACTTTGTAGTTACCCTTGCATTTTGCTTTTTTCTCATGCTTCACATCTGGTTCCTTGGCAAATCATTTGGCTCTACCTTCTACGTATATCCAGAGCTAGTTCTCACCACCTTCACCACTACTGCTGGAGTCCAGGCCACCATTTTTCACCTAGATTACAAAAATAACCTTCTATTTGTATTCTCTGAGTCTGTGGTTGATCTAAATAGTACTAAGATACCTGCTATCCAAGTATTTGGCATCTGAATACAAGAAATCTAGATTATTGTACTTTAGGAAAAAAGTAGTGGAAGGGCTAGAGATGAATCTCATGCATAGATAAAAGATGAGTTCAACAAAGTAGTTTAAGGTCTTGGTTTTATGATTGCCCAGTGAGAGCTAATTATGCCCCACTATCAAGGCTAAATTTTCCTGAGCACTCTGCCTATGACCCAGGAATTAATTTTCTACTCTTGCTGGTAGGAGGAGGCACTGTTCTGGGTTCTGTGTGAGTTTTATGTATATATATATATATATATATATATAATGTTATAAATACATATAATACATGTATTGTATATAATATACACACACACACACACACACACACACATATATATATATATGTATATATACATATATAAAATAGCTTTTTTAGTAGTGCATTAGGCTGGAGATGGAACCCAGAGTCTCACACATGCTAAGCACACAGTTTACTACTGAGCTACTTCCCCAGCCTAATAACCTATCTTTCCTTGTGTACGTCTTCTTCACTATCAATAAAGTTTTATAGACATGTTTTATTGAATTTATCCCTTGGGATTTTACCTTTTTACTTTTTCATATACTTTCATATTTTGTTTACTTTATACCTAAGAACTTTATGCCGTTAAATGTTTGAAGTCTAAAGGATGTCATTTAAAATTTTTAGCTTCCAATTTTTCTTTATAAAATACCAGATTATAAAAGTATGACTGATGTTTGTGTATTAATCTTGAACCCTACAAGCTTGCCTAGCTCCTTTATTATTTCTAGTGACTTCTTTGTAGAGTCTTTGGGATATTTTTAATCTGGGACCTCTGATATGCTGAATAAGAATGATGAGATTTTGTTCCTGTTTAGTTCTTCACCATTAAATGTGATGCTACCTATGGTTAGTCTTTTTGCTTGTTTGTTGAAGATGACTTTACCAGGCTAAGGAAGTTTCCTTCTATTCCTAGATTACTGAGAGTTGTTATTTCTATCATGAATTAACACAGGATTTTGCCAATGTATTATGCACCCTTTTTATTCCAGGGTGGAGTATGAACCCAGAAAAGTCGCACTGAGCAACATCCCCATTCTTTTTTATTTTTTATTTTGAGGAAGGGTCTTCCTGAGGCTGGATTTCAATTTGCGATCATCCTACCTCAGCCTCCCAGAGTGCTGGGATAATAACTGTACGCCATCAAGTCTGGCTGTTTTCTGCACCCACTATGTCATCTGTTTTAAAAAAATTACATTGAGTGATTTTTAAACGCTTAGCCATCTCTGCATTTCCACAGCGAATCTCATTTCTACAATATACTATTCATTTTTTTAAATTTTAAATTAAATTTTTTAATTTTTTAAAAGTAAAACAGAACAGTGAAATGAAACAAAACAAAACAATAATAGGACAGTAGGAAACCCACAATTGTTACTATATTACGTATAGTTATTCTCTAAATAGTTACCCAGACTGCTGGCCCCAGGCCTGCAAAGTCAGTCGAACAACATAAATGTTGGGTTACTTCCCTACTTCAATTATTATCGTCTCAGCCTGTGTCATGTCCCTGCTTGTGGGTGGGGAGTGGCGGGAGGTGGAGGAGGCGTCCTTGCTGTTCTCCCCAGCCAGCAGGGCCTCCACCAGTGCATGGGGAGTGGGGGTCACTTTGCTTCGTTGCTGCTTCTCCCCAGCGGCTGGCAGGGCCTCTGTTGGTGCACGGGGGATGGGGACTGCATTGCTTCCTTACTGTTTCTCCCCAACACCCTGCCAGGCCTCCACCCGGCACACCAGGGGTGGGGCCAGATAGCTTCTTTGCCCTTTCTTCCCGGTGGGTGGCAGGACCTCTGCTGGTGCACGGGGGATGGGGGCCACATTGTTTCTTTGCTACTTCTCCCTGGCAGCCAACAGGGCTTCCATCGGCACACAGGGTTTGGGGACCACACTGCTTCCTTGCCGTTTCTCCCCAGCATCTGGCAGGGTTTCTGTTAGTGCATGAGGGATGGGGCCACACTGCTTCTTACCATTTCTCTCCATCCAGCAGGTCTTCCTTCCCTGGTTTTTTTTTATTTTTGCAGAATTCCTGAATTATCTCTCTCCATGGACTTCAAGTCTCAGTTCAGATCCTTCCTGTGGGACTCACTTCTCTCCTCCTTCTCTTCCTCAGGTTGCTGTATTCCAGGGTCTACACACCAATACTTGGAGAGGTTCTTGCTCTGCTGCTCACTGCTCTGCCATTTTCCCAGAAACTCATACTACTTTTTTCATACTTTGTTGGGTTTCATTTGCTAAACTTATGGTGTTGTACATATGTCCATGTGGGATATTGCTATGTAGTTATCTTTCTTTGTGATGTCTGGATTATGGATTAGAATAATACAAGATCAGAGATGAGTTAGGAAGTTGTTCATTTTCTTAAATTTTCTCAAAGAATATGGGTAAAATTGACATTCTTTCTTAAATGGTTTGTACGATTTAACAGCAAAGTCTTTGGTGCCTGGAGTTTTCTTTGTACCAAGTTTTAAAACTATAAATTTTGTTTCCTTAGTACATGTAGGCCTGTCTGGCTGGCTTATTTTTCCTTTATGTGGATTTCCTCCACTTAACACCTCAGCTCTCTCTCTCTCCTCCTTCACAAGGCTAAATGCTAAGAATCCTTGAAGATCAACTCATTTCTCATTTGTCCCAAGCTTTTCCTGAAATGCTCCCTTCCTTGAAGATTTTCTTCCTTGTTACACAATGCCCAGTGTATCACCATTATTTATTGTATTACATTGTATTAGAAATTTCTCTTTATGTATTTTCTTCCCTCAATAGACATTGAGGGTACAAATCATGTCTTTCATAATGTAAGTATTTATATCACATTTATGTAATTAATATGTGTATGTTTGTGTGTATATTACACATACATACATTTATATACATCTATATGCATATTTTACATGTATACTCATATGAAAAAGTCAGTCTATTTTTATCAGTCCTTTAAAATGGAAATCATCAGCATCATTACTGAAATCACTGTCTGTGCTTCACCTTATGAGATTTAGAAAACATTTGGAAACATTTTAGCCCATGAGGAACTTTTTGATTCCTCTCTTAATGCTTGTGAGGAAATCCAAGTTGAGAGCAATGCCAGTTCTACATTTTCTAGCTCTTAATTGAAAGAAAAATATATTGAGATTTATCAAGCCTGTTGTGATTATTGGGCTACCCTATATATTCAAGCACAAATGTCTAATTTTCTTCCATATTTCTTTGGTCTTTTTTAGCATTTTCCTTTTTGAAAAACAGGCTACGTTACTGGGCACATTTGAACACCAGCATTAGTCATGGACGTGGTGATTCATCAGGTTGGCTTACAAAGTGAAAGCAGCCTTGCCCTTCCTAAACGTCGACCGTTGGCAACTCTCTTTTCCCCCCTCTGAATCAGGCGTGTGTTTGTTTGAGTAATCAAGAAAGAACTGTCTGTCTTGTGACCTTAGAGGCTGGTGAAAGGGAACAACTGAGTGTTTTTGGCATAGGAAAGTTAGCAGAACAATGCAAATCTGTGGACCAGAGAGCCTCTCTGCTTGGCTGCTTCCTCTGGGCAGACTTGAATGTCACAGGATCCTCTAATTGCCAGCAGGACTTTTTATCCTTGGTGAAAAACTACTTTAATATAAGCAAAATGGATTTCAGGTCTTAAAAAAAAAACCATGCTTAAATTCTCTCTGTGCTCATTTTGCTAAATTCTTTTCCTTTGGTTAAGATCTGCCATCTTTCCAAAATGAGCATTTTTAAATCCTACTGAGATCATAACCAGTAAGAGACAATTTTACAACATGGACACCATTGGGAGAATAACCGGCCAGGGGAGTGAATGAATGAGCCTAATGCAAATTAGGTGAAGCAGTTAGACCACACAGAGAGAATGGTGAAACCATCCCAAAGATAAGTGAGAGGGATAATAGCCAGGGAGCTCAAGAACTTGAATGAAATGGCAGATCTAATGACAATAAAGCCAAAGGGATCTGGCAGAGAAAAAGGATTCATCTATATTGAATTCACACATCCTATTTGCCGGTTAATCAATAGGCATTTTAAAAATATTCATTGAAGTCCAAATATTTGATTTTACGAATCTGTCTCTCTCTCTCATCTGTCTCTCCTTCTCTCAGATTTTTTCTCATTAAGGATACGTGGAATGTCATTAGAAAACCAGAGTTGCAAACCACGATGCTGAAAAACATCTGTGTAGATTCCTCTCTGCCCTATGTTTGACATCCTTCAAATCTATGCCGTTTATCTTGAAATTTTTAAACAATCTACAACATTCATTTGCTTGCCTCAGAAACTCAGCTCCCTTAGGAAAACTGGGCTAGTCAAAACCTCCTTTGACTCATGTTCCGAAGTCATCTTGTTTCAAATACAATTTGTGGACAGTTATGTGTGCTGTTCTGATATCTTCCTAAAAGGAAATTATTTTGAAAGTAAAGTTACCTATAAAATCAATTCAGGAAATGAACTTTGCAAATATAAGCATTATTAGAAGCCATGCCACGAAAATACTAATAATTATTTTTACCAGAGAATAGCATTAAATAAAACTTAGGGGAGGACATTGTTTTGGATTAAACTTCTGCATTAGATCCAACAGGTTAGACCTAACCAGAACACAAAATGGATTGCTTTGGCTAGGTGCAGTGAAATGGAACTGTAGTTCAAAGAGGTTCAGTTTTCCAAACACAAAAACAAACAAACAAACAAAAACCCAGGAGATTCATACCAATTAATCAGAAGAGTCCTAGTCAACATCCAGCATGATAAGAAAAGTCCCCTCTGCCTTCAGGAAAGTACTTGGAAGTGATCAGTCTACTATTTGCTCTTTATTTGTCCTTTGTTACCTAGAAAGGTCCCCTCCTCTGCTCGGTTCACTGGAATTTATTTCTATTTCACAGATAGGATTATGCTTAATTCCAAACTTGTTTAAAAAAGTCAAATAGATCACTCACTGAATTTGTTGAATTTTGTCTTTTGATAGTAGTTGCAATAGAATAATGATATATCTCTACAGAGAGAGAGAGACTATTTGAGAAATGTGAAGCAGATAAAATTTACATAATCATATTTAAGAGTATTACCTAACTGATTACTTAAAGGATAATTCCCTATATACAATAAAACATGAAAAACTAATTTGAAGAGAGCAAGAGTTAATATCACAACAGGAGACACAAAAATTCAGTTTCTTTCCATATTAGTCTTAGTCACATTAGTTGTCCCTGAGAGACAATACCTGATACCTGCAACTTAAAGAAGTTTATTTTGTCACCGAGTTACAGAGCATGGTTAGCCTGCTCTGAAGCAGAAAGCCCGCTGGAAAATCCTGGGCAGAGGAAATCTGGTCACCATGAGACAGAGAGAGAACGGAGGAGCCAGTGGGGAGATACAGTCTCTCAGGGCACACCCCAGTAACTGGCCTCTTCCAGCCAGGCCCTGACTCCTAGGAGCAAGTCAGCTATCATGGCCCCATGATTCAATCACCTTCCAGATGCTCCACTATCAATTCATGAGGCCTTTATGGAGGGGAGGGGTTTGCATTCAACATCAAAACTACAGCGGTATCCCAACAAGAAAGACTCTCTTCTCCCCAGACCGTCCTTCTGTGAGGTGAAACTGGGTTAAATAGGCCAGTTCAAGCTCTGGCTACTCTGACTCACTGCTTCTTGGAGGAATGAGCCAACCAGCAAAGGCTTCATGGGGACCACCAGGAGGAAAACCTGGCCCTTTCCAGCTCCAACTGGGACCCGCTCTTCTGACTATTTCATTCAGGGTTTCAGTGCTGAGGTCAATTATGGCTGCAGATCTAAAACCACATTCTTCCATCCATCTTTTATGAGGCTCTTGACCTGGCTCCCCCTCCCTCCCCCGCCGCCCCGACTTTCAGTTGGTTCTGAATTCAGATAGGAAATGGAATGGTTGTTATAGAAGCTCTGAACACTCGACTGAAAAATAAAATCACTGATGCACAACATCAGAAAAGCAGATGCATAATAAAAGATCCAGCACGAAAAGAATACAAGTCTCCATTTGAGGATTAACTGAGCATAGTAGAATTAGAACTTTTAAAAAAGCCTAAAAGAAGAAAAGAATTATGAAGTATGGCCATTTTGTTCTCCATCCAAAAGAAAATAACTGCAAATGTAGATATAGTGAGGCTAGTAGTGAAATGAGATAATTGATTTCAGAGTTTAAATAAGGATCAATCACAACAGTGCATGTGATTCGCCTTGTGGCTGTGCTTGAAAAACTTCCCAAGATCCAGTTGAAGATGTTGACTGTTGAAGGAGAGAACTTCCCTTCAGAGAACTGGAAGTACGAATGAGAAGGTAGCTATGAGAGAGTTAGAGACTCAGAAAGAAGACAGTGATAACTGGAATGGAAAATTTCTTGGCCAAGTAGAAGGAGAGTGGTGTGCATGCAGATCACTGATGGAGTACTACTTTTACTTAGATTAAGCAATGATAACTCCATGCTTGGTAACTGAGCACTCCACACTGAAAACCTGGCTTTCAAAGTAAAAGAAATCACTGAATACATCAGCATAACACGGTCTTTATAAACAAGTGACGGAGGCCCTCCCTTGGCTGCTTTCTCTACAAGGATGGCTTTTCCACCACCACCCATGGAGCTGGCTAATTCCTGCTCAGTTCCTGCTGAAGTCTTTCCTCAACCCTCTACTTCCCGTTTCTCATTAGCCTTGTGCTGTATCCTCTCTGAGTTACACTGGCTGGTCCAGTGTTTATGAACTTTGAAAGGTGTGTTCAGAAACAATCTCTGCAAATTACTGTCTGCATGATCATGGGCAGGTTATCAAATATTTCCTTAGTTTCTTCATGGGTAAATATCTGATAAATGGTAGTGTATATTCTATGAAGTTGCTGAATTATATAAAATAATATACACAGAGCTCTTAACACAGTGCCTGGCAGACTGAAAGAACTTAATATTGATCATGATTGCTGAGTTAGTCCCTCTTGTTTAATACCAACCACACTACATTTCAACTGCCTGTCCACAGGTCTATTGACATGTCTGTTTGCATGCATATTATGAACTGAAGTTGTATCTCCAATGCCTGTGGCATCATGAGTCCCCATAAATGCTTGCTGATGAATTCAGTGAGTAAGCTTATCTTCTTCTCTAGCATGAATGACGTGGATGTCTGCAGTCATATTTTTGAAATGATCTATAGAATAATCTGCCCAAATCAAATGATATATTTTTATTCTTTAAAAATATCCTAAAAAGGAGAGTCTTCAGTCTCTTTGGTAATATTCTGTAGCTATTATTTTCTCAAAGTCAAATATACAGTGCCTGTTTAAAATGAAAATCTATCACTTAATTTTTAAAATCAGTAAAAAAAGAAAATCTTTATTTTTGATAAAATACACTTTCATACATATAAACATTCACACTGACTACCTTTCAACCTCCTCTTGGTAAAATAAACTTATTTTTAAGCATTTTTAAATAGTTTTCAAGCCATTTGGTAATTAAAATGCTGAAAAATAATGTTACAAAGCATAGAAATAGTAATAAAAATCTGAACCCTCAAAATGCTTAATTTATACTCAAAGAAAGGAAAACCAACTAAAACAGCCTAATTTTTGGAATAGCTACATTTATTCAGAAATAGTGGTTTTCAAAATATTATTATATCAATGAGCAAAATCATAATATTTCCATTTAGCTGTACTAGTTAGTCCTTCCTACTTTTATAAAAATATATTTTCAAGTGTTTAAAATATTAACTGAGAATATTAAGAAACTTAAAGTATTTGACAGGCATAGTGGTGCACATCTGTAATCCTAGAACTAGGGAGGCTGAGGCAAGAGGATCCCCAGGAGTTTGGGGCCGTCCTGGGATACCTAGTGAACTGAAGGCTAGCCTGAGCTACAAGGCAAGACCCTGCCTCAAAAAAAAAAAAAAAAAAGCTTTATCCTTTGATACATTAAGTACAATTCTAGTGATCTAGCCAAAGAAGAATTATTAGTAGGCTAATCATGACACGATTTAAAGCAATGAAAAGCTAAAGAAAGCCTAAATTAGGATAAGAAAAGGTTTGTTTCAAAAAAATACTTGTACAACACAGCCTCTCCTAAAGAACAATGTCTATAAATTTTAGGTACACACTTAATATAATTTTTCAAATACTGTATTTGATGTTAGAAAGTGCTCTTGATACAATAGAAAAGTTTTAATGTAATGTATTAAATTGAATGTTAAATATAAAAACATTTAAAAGAAGATTTAAATAAATTTGTTGTGGTTAGTATTTGTCGTATACACGATCTTCTGTGATATGATACTAAGATTCAACAGTATTTGCTGTCTTGACCTTCTTTAAAATTAGGAGGGTGTTGAATGGTCTGACTATCAATTCTCCACTTCACTCCACTCCCACAGATGAGGCCCCACACCTGAGTGACTTCTTAATCGTAAGCACCTGGCACAGCTCCTGCTTACCCCTAAGCTGCTGTTCTCTGACAGCCCATAGGATTGCGCAGTGAGGCTGGTCATATTCTCTTGTGGAAGCTGGGTCACTGTACCCTCTTGAGACTACAGAGCTTGCTTCCCAAAGCCCCTGCTTGGTCACTGCTCCTAAGTGCAGCCCTCATGTAGGTCAGCATAGAATGCTGGATCTCCTTTCTCCAGGTCATGATTAAATTCATGATTAACTGCTGGGAATGTTATCTGCCTAATGTTAGGTGCAATATGTCCAGCATCTCCCAATGGCATAAATAGAGGGTAGTCAAACACTACCCCCAAAATTATTTAGTGTTCATTTTATGTTTGGTGGCATTCTCACCATAATACAAAGTATCACAGTCAAGTGACATTTTCATAACCTTCAAAGGTGACAAGATTTCCACCAGTGCAGCAACAGGAATGGGCATGGACAGACATGGATTAGTCAAGAAACCACTGCTCTTGTGATGTCAGTGTTGGTATCTGTCAGTTGCATGAAGCTGTGGTGGTGGTTCTTTTATTCAGTCCCAAGTATCTTCATGGAAAAATCACAGTATTTGTGAAGGTTACCATGTTGGAGTCAAAATGTGGCAAGAGTGGCCTGATTAGACCTTGTTCTAACTTGGGTGGTTTCTCACATTGTATCTTTGACCCCCAAATGCTTTTGTCTACTCCTTTCTTTATTTAAGGTAGTATGAGTTGATCCTTCTATTCACAATTTAGTAACCTGAGCCACATAACAAATGGTTTCATTGTCTTATGGGCCTGGAAATCTGAGATTATTCAATCTGCATATATCTGAAGCCCTTGAGAATAAAACTTTCACCTGATAAAGGACTTTGCAAGCCCATGACAAGCAATGGAAAAATATTGAAATGAATTTTCACCAGTGTTTACGTGTAGCGACAGACTTTAAGAACTGGATAAATTTCCAGTGTTCTAGGATACTAGGATGTGTGTGAAGAATCCAAGGATTGTTGGGGGAGGCTGGCTATTTCTAGGTAGGCTGGGGACGTTATGGCAAGATAATGTGCTCCATGTGCAAAGGCCCTGGCTCCATGCATATGAGAGCAGCTGATTTCCTTGACCTTATGAGATGGTCTTTGAATATTTACAGTACTGGGACAGTAATAGCTGAAAACAACACTCAAAATTTAATCTCTGGGGTCATGAAATTATAAAATCAGGAAAACATGAAGGTAGATTTTATCCATTTCTAAAGGTAGACCAGCTTCTGAAAAAACAGCTGATAGGACAATTATGGTAGGATTACAAAGGCTGTTCCGTGATTTCTAAGAAGTTAATGTTCAATCAATGGTAATAATATAGGTAAACTAAAAATGAGAATGTAACTTCTGAAACCAAACTATTGGTCTCAGGCAAAATTATTATGCTGAGTTAAATA
Organism: Dasyprocta punctata; assembly: GCA_004363535.1. Taxonomy (NCBI): domain Eukaryota; kingdom Metazoa; phylum Chordata; class Mammalia; order Rodentia; family Dasyproctidae; genus Dasyprocta; species Dasyprocta punctata. The sequence continues at coordinate 28,056 of RJWM01018788.1, forward strand.
GGCAGAAATATTTCCTTGGTTCTGTTAGTCTGCAGTGAGAGAAGGTCTTTTTCAATTTCTTCACAACTGCCTTATATGCTTAGTATGTGTCCTTACACAAATAGGCCAAATATAAGAATGTGACTCCAGCAAGAAACCTATGGCTATCTGGTAAATTTAAGAATTTAAATGGAGTGTGCAGAGCCATTTCCCTTCCTGTGATAGCATGTGTTTCATAAAAGCCACTTTGTGATTCTAAGAAACTCATATTAATTCATCATTCCCATTCTTCTACTATTTTGTATGGAAAAGGTTTGGTAGGGATTAACCCTAGTGTCTAGTGCATAGCTTACAAAATGTCAAGACAGAATGATGATGGAACTAGAGAAGGAATGAATATTATTGAAGAACTTTATCTTAGAAGCAGCTGTGGAACTGAAATTGCAGTTGTCTCACTCAACATAGAATAAATGTATTTTATTCATATAATAAATGGTTGCATAATGTTGCATGAAATCTATATTGGAGACACAATTATTGCTACGTGAGTTTAATTCTTTTCATTTCTTTTTGTACTTCTTTATTCCTATATAGCAGAATTTATTTTGAAAATGTTAGCTTGCTTTAGATTTTTCTATATAGCAGCAATTGAAAGGAGTTTGTACTATAACCAGATAGTAAAAAGTTAGGAACTAGTAGTGTGGGCAGCAATCAGTGTACTGGACTTTCAAGGTGAGGGAGAAACCCAGGGAAAGAGTCAAAGGCTGCTTACATAACTGGAGCTCTTTTGGAACTCTTCTCAAACCTTGAAAGGAACTGCTTTGCTTTAATTAGGGAAGCCAGCACCTATAAAAGGAGATGAATTTGATTAATGTTTGCCAGAAAGTATTCAGACACTGTATGTGTATAAAAGGCAAATCCAAATGTTACTGGGAAGCAATCTGCAGAACAAAAAGCAAGATGAAAGCTTTAGTTAAATCAGTAGAATATTTATATTTGATTGAACACCAAGTATATGATGTCATATGTCAAATGCAGTTTTATTCATTTTTGAAAACTTTATTTATATAAAATATGCATAAATGAGAAGGCATATATAACAAATGAAGATATCAATGAGTTTTCACAAAATGAAGACATGAAACAGACCTGAAATAAGAAACAGAGAGCATTGACTGTGCCCCAGAGATATCTTATTTCCTTTTCCCACCACTACCCATCCCTCGTTCATACCCATAATCTCCATGTCTAATACATTATAGATATGTATATATATATATATATATATATATAAAACATCATGTATTATAATAATCATGTATTCATTTTGACTTTTTGGACTATATATAAAAGGAACCATACAGTATGTATTTTTGTAGCTGCCTTCTTTTTTTAAAATTTTATTTTAAAGAGAAAAAAACAAAACAAAATTTCAAAATAAGATAATAGGAGAGTAACAGTGATTTAGCTGGCTTCTTTAACTCAGTGAAGCCTAAGAAATTGATCTATAATTTTGGATGAGATTATAATCATTTATTATTATTTCAGTAAAATTTTGAAATGTATGTTATTGAATTGTGCGTTCTACCATCGATAACCATTTGAGTTGTCTTTAATCTGTTATATGATGGATTAGGCTGCCATGAGTATTCATATGTGTGTTTTGGTGGTTGTAGAAACACATTTCTTTTGGATAAATATATAGAATTGTTGGGTCATAAGGTACACAAAGGAAGGCAGGGAAAAAGAAAAAAATATATACGATAGTTAGGGTAGTTATACTACTAATTACTAATTTGTGTTAGTTCACTGAAAAGGTTTGTGTTTATATTGTTTGATGAATTTTTCATGTCCATATGTTGTAACATGAGTAACTACTTTGAAAATAACAATTACCAACATATTAACTGTTGTTACTCTCTTACTATCATGGTTTGAAATTTTCTATCATTTTTTTCTTTAAAATAAAATTTAAAAAATAATTTTTAAAAATAAAAACAAATTTAATTTTAACAATTTTCAATTTTCAAATATTATATTTCAAACAAGATGTATGTACATAAATATTCTCTCAACTTATAATTTTGTTACTTTTGCAAATCATAATGTGATGTCATCTACTTAATAAAATTGTATTTATCCATCTTGTCTGTTGTTGTAGTCAGGGGTTACAGGGAGAACAACTGCATACTGTTATAATACTGTTTTATGATGGTCACACAGAGTTAAACACAAGAAAGTGCAGGAAAATCTGTCCACAACACTAAAGACCCAGAATATTCAGCCAAGGGTCTGGATCCCACAGCAATGTCCTGCATGAGTCCAGCTAAAGACCCAGAGCCCATGACAGTGCCTCCCACAAATACAACTGGAAATCTAAGAGCCCACAATAAGGACTCATGCCAGTCTATTTTACGAATCTGCGCTGGAAAGGCCAAAGGTCAGCAGTGGAGGCTAGAAAGTTTATGCCAGCAGGATGAAGGAGTTGTGCCAGTAGGCTGAGAATTCTATACTGGAGCCGAGAAGTCACCCTCAAAATCAGAAATAGGGCTGCCCTGAAAAGTACCATAGCCATCCTCAGTGACAACGAGGTCCTGCGCTCCTCCGATGGTGAGAACAGTCGAGTACATGCCAGGAAGCCAGAGTGACAAGCTTCTCTGGAGATTAAATAGCACACATCTTCTCCTCCAGAGCCAGGAAGCGATGCTCAATGTAAGGAGCAGAGCTCCCCCAAAGTGAACCACAGCACCTCTCAGCGACGAGGTCCCAAGCTCCTCTGATGATAATGGCTGAATCCATATTGGGGAAGCTAGCATGACAAGCTCCTTCAGGAGAACCAATGGCTCAAAACAGCAACATTTAGGAGAGCCCACAATGCCTCGCTCTTCTTCACATCTCTATTTATGCTGGCAACTTTCCTCAACTGGGCCATCTACACTCAGCACCTTGCTAATGTAATTCAGCTGGTGTTAAGTTGACAATCAGTTTTTAATCCATAACAACTGTTATGATCAATTTAAAATGTTTTTCTTTGATTTTCAATTTGTACCAATTTGAAAACCTCAATTACCCTAGGGTAACATTTAGTTCTTTGCATTATTAATGAACATGAGAATTGGTTCTTTTGAAAAACATAGTTGCCCAGTCATTTAATAATTAGATGTCATGCATTTACTTGACAAATATTATTGAGTACCTATTGTGTGCTAGCTACTGCACTACTCTAACATCAAACAAAAGAGAGTTTGTACTTTCATGGAAATCTCACGTTAGTAGGGGAAGACAGATACTACATAATGTGTCAAGTTGCAATATGAAGGAAAATGAGGGACTGTGTGACCAGTACTAATACTGATGAACCTGAAGAAGGATGGAACCTGAAAGGAGTGGAGAAACTGGTGTCTGGGAGGAAGTCAAGTGAGAAAAGAACAGCACGTTTTAGAATAGAAACAAAGTGTCTAATGTGAGTGGAGCAAAAAAAAAAAAAAAAAAAAAAACAACTTGAAAGAGAAGTATGATTGACATCAGAATGGTAGCCAAGCATAAAATTGTGTGAGGCCTTATAAGGCAAAGATCTGAATTGGATTTCATTGAGATAGGTCGTGACTGGATGATTTTATGCTGATGTGTAATATGATCTGATTTGATTTATGTCTCAGAAAGAATTTTCTGCATTCCATATGAAGAATACACTGAAAAAAGTAAGGGCAGAAGCAAGGAAATCATCTAGGAAAGCTTTTGAAAATCAAGTTAGCAGTGATTTGTAAGAATTAAGCAGTAGTAACATATTTCAGAAATATATAGTTAGTAAATATAACAGAATTTGCTTATAAATTTTTGCAAAAATAAGAGAAAACTAGCATTATTAATATTTTATGTAAAAATGTATTTGTATATGTTTGGGATATATAATAAAAATATTCAAAATAGGGTATTAGTACATATACATATCACATCTTGATTTTTTTTTACTTTAAATTATAGGTTCATTCAATGTTAAACATCAGCAAATCTTGGAAATCATAATTCAAAAGTATCTCTTGTTATTGAAGAGAGAGAACCTCATAGAAAAACTTTATATATGGCAGTGTTCTGTGTCAGGGACATCTTGGTGCTAACCAAAACCCATTTCTTTTCTGAATATGCAATTAAACTATCTTTGCTGGCCTCGCTGGCTATGTGACTGACTTCTAGCCAATGTAATCTAAAACCCCCTGAGATTGTCTAGGTGGGTTCTAAATTCAATGACAAATGTCCTTATAAGAGCAAATGTGAGAGATTTAAATGATAAAAGATGAGACCAGGGACCAGGGGTATAGCTCAGCAGCATAAGCACCTGCCTGGCAAGCACGAGGTTGTGAGTTCAATCCGTAGTAACAAAAAAAAAAAAAAAAAAAAAAAAAAAAAAAAAAAAAAAAAAAAAAAAAAAAAAAAAAAAAAAAAAAAAAAAAAAAAAAAAAAAAAAAAAAAAAAAGATGAGACCATGTAAAATTAGAAAAGAAAATCGGAGTTACACAGCAGTAAACCAAGGAATGCCTGAAGCCACAATAACCTTGAAGAAGTAAGAACTAATTCTCTTCTAGAATCTTCAGCAGGAGTATGGCCTTGTCAACACATAAACTGTGGATTTCTGTCTTCCAGAACTGTCAGATAATGAATTTCCATCATTATTAACCACGTGTTTTGTAGTAATTTGTTATCGCAGCCTCAGAAACTCCAGAGTCATTACCTGAGCACTGTTTTTAGAAGAGCATTCTCCAAAAGGATTTGATTCAACAATATCATTTGAATAATTTGATTTTTAAACAATTTTTCTCTCACCGATCTATCACTTACCTTGAATCCAAGCTGCCATGATGTCTTACCTTATCTCCTATAATAGACACCTATTTACCCTCCTTTTACTACCCTGACCCTCCAATTTGTTGCCCACATTATATCCAATTTTAAAATTATAAAACTAAAAAACATATTTTAACAGTATAAAATGCATATTCTCATATCCCTACTTAAAACATTCTGATGGTTTTCTATCACAACTGGATTAAAGCCAAGTTTCAGCATGGTCTCCAAGCTCACATTATCCATCCCATCTGCCTCTTCAAGCTCATCCCATTCCTCACACCTCCTTCTCTGCAACTCAGTCACTGCTTTCTGTTCCTTCAAACTAATCATTTTTTGTCTGTTACAGAGATTCATTCCTAACACTTCAGTGGCTTACAATATGTTTTCCTCTATTCCTTGGCTGGCAAATTTATACTCTTCTTTCAGTGTAAATGTTGTTTGCTAAGAGAGTTATTCCCCAGTCTACAAATATGCCCTCAATATGCACGTTAAAGTTTCCCATAGAACCTACACAATTTTCTTTTTATCAGAACTCATGATTTCTAGTTCTGTGGATATACTAGAGATTATTTGCTTAATTTTCATCTCTCCCCCTAAACTGCTCAATAATGTGTCAGACTCGTATCAGCTTTGGTGGCCATCATATCTAGGCCATTAGTCCTAACCATTTCCCTTACTTCTTGTCTGCCATCCTTAGCTTCCAAATGCACAGTTCTATTTGTAAATTTTATCTTTCTCATAAATTAATCAACTCCCCACTCAAACTCATCAATCTGCAGGAAAGAATAATTCAGCTTCTCCCTTGAGCTCTTGATTTGCCCATTATATACTTATTCCTCAATGACCAAGAAGATAATTCCCTTGTGATCCTTAACATTCATTCTTCTTTTCCTCTTTGATGAGAGCCATTACCAAATTTTTATGCCTATCCTTTGTCCTATCTCTATTTTTAGTTTTTAATTTTTACTGCCTTCCTTCTAGGTCTGGTCATCTCAACCTTGGCACTACCAACATTTTGGGCTGGATGATTAGCAGGATCCCTACCAGACACCAGCAACATTTTGAGTTGCCAAAACCAAAACTCTGCAGATATTGCCAAAATTCCCTGGACTAAATCAGCCTCAGAGCCATTGTTCTAGAACATTGGCTTATTTCCTTTGGACCAAAAAAAATTACATGACTCCTTGCTTGGTCTTTGTTCCTTTAGACATTTCCTCCTCACTCTCAATCACTCAACATATTTTTATGAAAAATGCACTATTTACTGTGAGATTTCATGGGAAGCATGACCACAAGCCCCTGCTTTTGGGGGAGTAATAGAGTGTGAACTTTGGCAGAAGGGTTCACATGAGCATTACACTCTTTCTAGAGTCTCATGTATTAACCATGTCACTTAACTCCTCAGAATTTTTCGGTATCAGTACATCTCCAAGAAACTTGTTTTGGAATCCTCAGTATGCATTCCATAGACTGGACTCAACATTAACTTTCCAAACTAATCCCCCTAACTTTTCTTAGCATGCCTTATCAACCAGTGTGTTTATCCGTTGCTCTTATAAATTCATGCATGGTATTACCATCTCCATTCCACTTTTTTTACCTGACTTTCTTGACTCAAGTCAAAACCTTCTCTACTTCTTTTCTTTCTCTCTGTGGAAACCATTACCATTTTTTCATTCTGTTAGCATTACCTGGTCATGATATTGATTTGGCACTCATCTCAATTTTTCTTAAACTCTGCATTAGTAATTTCTATTCAGATGTCATCCCAATCAAATTATAAATGCAGTTAGACAAAAATATGTTTCCATATCCCCTATAACACTTACTGAATTACAAGTAGTACAAGTTCTGTGAGGACTGCTATAGTCTTTTTAAAAAATTTTATTTTATTTTCAATTTTATTGTTTATTTATTTATTTACTGAATCATTTATTTACTTTTGGTATCAGGGATCCAATTCACAACCTTGCACCTGCCAGGCAGGAGCTTACACCACTGAGCTAAATTCCCATCCTAAATTTTACTTTAGAGAGAAGAAAACCAAGCAAAATAAAGCAGAATAAAGCCAGTCAAAATAAGACAGTGTGACACAGAATTTCAAAACAAGATAATAGGAAATCAATAGTAGTTACCATAATATCTCTTGTTTTCTTCAAAATAGCTGCCCATACTTGCAGACATAGTAAAATCAAACAAAACAGAAACAGAACAGAACCAGTGAAAACAAAACAATGAATGCAATACAGGACTTCAAAACAAGGTAATAGTAAATCCAAAGTGGCTACCATAATATATCTTGTTATCTTTGAAATAGCTGCCTGTGCTATCAGATACAACAAAATCAAACAAGATAAAACAGAATAAAACCTAACCAAACAAAACAATGGGAATGATACAAGATTTTGAAACAAGATAATTGATAATTAACAATGGCCACCACCTTCAGAAGGAGATCCCCCATATATGCTACATTGTGTATTGTTGTACTCTGAATAGATGATCAGACTGCCAGGTTGAGGCCTGCAAAGTCAGTGAAACACTAAACACTGCAAGTATTAAGTTGTATTTCACCTCATTAGCTATCATCATGGCCTGTGTTTCTCTGGATCAGCAGTCACTTACGGGGCACGGGGGTCAGGGATATTGGCTTTTCTTGTCTCCCTGCCTGTTCCCCAGAAGGGGCTGGCATCTAGCTCTCCTCTAGTCACCCCGTGCATGGTGTTGACTCACAGGAGGTCTTAGCTTCTTGACTTCTTGTTCTGCTCCCCCTCAGTTTGTGAATGGCACCGACTCACAGGAGAGGGCTGGCACCTGGCTTTTTCAAAGTCAGTTCCCGCGTGGCACTAACTCACAGGAGGTCTTAGCTTCTTGTTGACTTCTTGTTCTCCTCCCCCACAGTTCATGAAGGGCCAGGACTGCTATATGCTTGTTTTTAAAAATCACCCACGTATGTCAACAGATACTCTATGTCAATATCACATTTTAAGAGATTTAGTAGCATTTGTACTTTCAATTGCAGAGTATTGGGGTAGGGAGAGGAAAAGCAGGGGGAAAAAAATCCCACCCTGGAGCTGGGAAATATTTTGAGTCTGACATCACAATTAGCATAAAGGAAAAAGTGAAATTTCCCTAAAATGTGAATTCAAAATTCCACAGGCTTTTGCCAGGCAAGGGCAGACTTTGATTCAGCAGCAACAGCTGTGTTAGAGACAAACCCTATACTCGAAGAGATAAGAGTTACACAGGACCTAAATATGTAATTTAGAAAAAGGAGAGTCTCCTTTTCCTTGCTTTTCTTTTCTTTTTGTAGTGCTAGGCCCAACTAAGCTGCATCCCCCTTTCATTTTTTGAAGACAGTCTTGTTTCGCTGTTCAGACTGACTTTGAATTTGCGATCCGTCTGCCTCAGCCACTGAGTAGTTGGGATTACAGAACTGTGCCGCCTCACCCAGGCAAGGGAGGCTTTGTAAAGGAAAAGTGTGAACTGTCCAAGAAGTCACGTTCATTGTTGGAATGAAATTTGGTGCTTGAATAAATTGAAATCTCACCCAACTCTGTGTAAGGAAAGATCACAAAGCCTATGCCTTTCGTAGTAAGACATATCATAGTCTCCGCAGGGACATTAAGACAGGCACCTTTTTAAAAAACCAAAATACTATACTCACGTTAGATATTTGTGACCTTTAAACTTAAAAAATATGTTCATTTCCCGTATTCTTGTGAAGGACAATTTTTTCTTGTTAGTAGAGAGATGAAAAGAATTCGGGGTTCTTAAAATATTAAGAAGAATATAGGTAAATAAAAGTAAGTTCAAAATGAAATGTATGGGGACTGAAATCAAGTGAGTTAGCCATGGTTTTCCTTGCTTTCCCAACCCATTTCCTTTTCATGTGCTTCCAGTGAGATTAGTTAGCTATTAAATATTCTGAAAAGAAAATCCCTCTTTCCATTTATTTTAACTTGCCTCCAGATCAGACAGTCCTATTTACCTCCCGGTTAGTGACGGGAGGTCATTTTTCCTGACGGAGCACCTGCATTAGGCCCCAGCAGACCATTCCAAACCAAAATGGATTCACTCTTGCTAAATGCTACATAATTAAACTGAAAATATAAGGAATCAATAGATCCCAAAACAGAATAATTTTTTCCTGAAAACAGGAAATTCCAATCTACCTGAATCAGCATAATAAATTCCTTCTGCTTTAATCCTTACCAAAAATAAAAAAATAACCGCATGTAACATGATATTGAACAGTTTTTTCTTATTGTTCTGTTTCCTCTTTTATGTCTTACAAGAGGTACTAGTCAGCTATCTCCCAGTGGGGATTTCATTCTTTTTTGTACAGTGAGGGCTACTCTGATTCACTAATCTTGAATAAAAGTCAATTAGGACTATAACAAAATTTGTTTTAATATTGTCTTTTGACATTACTACAGATTTCAGGCAAAGCTTTCAATAAAATGGATTTTAATGAATTAGAGGAACTTGGTGAAAAAACATCATCACTCTCTGCTTGATGTGTGCAATCCCTTTTGTTATGCTATTTTGTTGATATTTGGCAAGCGTCAGAGAAAAGCCTCGAGCAGTGATGGCGAACCTTTTAGAGCTTTCATTGATAACGAACAGCTGTCTGCCGCACACATTCCATAGGTTCACCACCACTGGCCTAGAATGAGCCACTCATTCATTACCCACAAATCAAAAGGAGTTTCTTAGATGCTCAGTGGTGGAAATATCAAAGGGCGACGGTATGAGCCAACCGCCTTCATGAGGGGTGCGCTGCGCGGCTATTTGTGATGCTTCCGAACTTTCGGAAGGGTTTTAAAGCACCACGAAGCTCTTTGAGGTTTGAGCTAATGCTGATATTATTGGAGGAAACAATTTCGTTCTGTTAGTCGCTCACACTTAGTCACAGGCACAGTCACCTATGCATTTCCATGTTGGCTTTGCTATTAATGTGCTCAGAGATGGCTAAAGCCATTTTTTCAGTAGATTTTTAGCCTGAAATTCTCTCTCACTACCTGCCTTGACTGCCTAATCACCTCTGCCCCTGATCCGGTCTGTTTTCCGTTAACACAACACCTGGTTACCCAGGGTGGTCTGCTAGGAGTCTGAATCATTCAAAAAATATTTATTGAGCAACTGCAAGAAGCCAAGCCCTGGACTGGTTGCTAAGGATACAGAGTTAAATAACATTGTCCTTGCCCTTGAGTTACTCACAGTCTGGTGGTGTGGGAACAGTGTTCTATTCCTTTCACTTGACAGATTTCTTGATAACTAAAAATGATATGTTTAGCAATGAAATGAAGTAAACAAAGAAAAAAAACAGAGGACTCACCCTAAAAATAACAAATAACATTACATGCTATATCTAAATCGGTCTAGAAGATTAAAAGAGAAAAAAACCTGTAGTGTAAATTAGACTTTGGTAAATGATTTCTAAGATAATGTGGGATTCTAAATTCCACTCAAACTGAGATTAGTTTCCTCACTCATGCAAATTTCCCACCTGACCTTACCCGATGCTCCATTTCTATTCTCTGTTAGCTGTTGTCCTGGTCCCAGGTGTCAGGAAAACATTCTCTTTTTGCATCTAAGTATTTCTCCTTTGAATTTTATACTGTACTGAAGTGACCTGGTGTTATTTTCTCTCCTGTTCTAATACTCGCCCATCACCTGTAGCCCCTTGCTCTTTTGGGTTATTCTTATAGGTTGTCTCCTGCCTTCTTATTGCTAACTCTCCTTTCAACAAAATTTGCATTTTACACCTACTGCTTCAAGGTTGTCATTCTAAAAACATGAATTTTTTTCTCATTTATACTCTCTTCTGAGGAAAAAATATCTCTATCAACGTCCCCCACAAGAGATAGCACCATTATCATATGGATTGTGATGACAACTATTTGTTCCAAAAATAGAAAACTGACACAAACCAGGCCAATCTGCACATGCAATTTTGGGATCATGGCACTGACACAACTAACTTTGGAAACAGGAGGGTATTCATAGCACAGTCGCATGGAGCCAGGCTTTGATCAAAGCCTTAGTCAACCAAACCCACATTATGTTAGTCAACTTTGTTTCACTATAGTGAAATATACCAAACAAGATGCTTATAGAGAATGAAATGATTTTCTGCTTCAGAGTTTTTGAGGTTCAGCATCTAAACAGCCTAGTGCAGGCTCTATGGTAAGGGGCACCCATTGAATCTGCCAGCTTATGTTGTGGAAGCACATATGAGTGAAAACAAGTAGTTATATCTTGAATCATTAGCAGAGAGGCCACGAAAGGCCAGGCTTGCTCTTTTTACATTCTTCTCTTAAACATTTATGAGTTGCATCAGGACTCCTAAGAGCAGTGTCTTAATAGCCTTCCCCTAGGCCCACCTCTTAAGGGTTCCATGCTTCCCAAAGACCTCACCCTAGGAACTAAGCCTCCAATCATAGTAGTCTTGGGAGAGGCTCAAACCACACCTAAATAATGGCACACATGTGGGCTGACATAGTGAAGGAACTGGGAGAACCCTGGTGAAGGCATACAGAGAATTTTGGTCTTCAGAGAGAGGTAGAGTAGTAGAAAGAGAGGTGAGAAGAAAGACAGAGAGAGATTTCCATATGAAATGCAAATCAATGGAAGGGGATTTGAGTAAAAATCACAGTATTTCAATAGTCAGATTTTCCTTGACCTACACAGATAATTTGTTCTTTTGTGCTGTGAAGAGGACATAGAAGAAAGTAAAAATTAGGCCACAGAAAGGTAACTGTAGGCTTCCATTTATATCTCTAAGCACTCAGGAAAGCCCATTTTCATGGAATTAACTTGGAGAATTTCCTTATTGTATATGAAATCTGATCTGAGAAGTATTACCCCTTATTGCAGATGGCTGTTTGCTTACTAAGATGAAGACTCAGCAAACTGTTCAACATCTTTCATCCTCTATTTCCTCATCTATAATATGGGAATAAAATATGATCTGTATTGTGAAGTCTTGTGCTTATTAGTGCTTAACACTTCCTTACATAAGGGTCGATCATTGTTGGTAAAGGTATTTTCAACACCATTTTTACAATGAAGTCCACTTCCACTACTGTTTCTTCACATCTTTGCTATTTCTCAACACATTTTATGTTCCAGCTTCCTATAGCTAATAACAGACCTTCTTTTCTACAGCATCCACACTCGGAAATTACCTCTACTGTCATCATTTCATTCTTGATTTTTTCCAAATTCTCAATTACTGCCAGGGATGGGAGCAATCCAATTAAACAAATTCACTCTAAAGTTTGAATATCGAAACTACTCAGGAATACTGGCCTCGTTCAAATAACACCTGCTAAATATATTTTAAACTGGAAAAAACTCAGAAAGTATAAAGAATGAACTGTTCCTGGAAGGTTTTCAAGAAACAAGAGAAGACCAGAAAAGACTGAATCCAAATTGTTTTTAAAAATAAATTGAAATACATG
>RJWM01018789.1:0-40349 GCA_004363535.1 Dasyprocta punctata
AAAAAATAAAGGAGAAAAAAGCATTTTCTCTGTTTAACACCAAGGAAGACTAGAAACCCATCTATGGAAATAATGAGACAATTTCCAGAAGAAGTTCCCAAAGAACATTAGTAGATTACATTTTCTTTGAGAAGAGATGTACTTCGAATTTTCAGTGTGAACTTTATTTAGTAGAGTGATAACTAGCAGGCTATATAACCAAGGAAACAGTTGATAAAAGGTACAACTTGAGCAGAAAGTATTTTTACTTAGAAGCTTCCTGTGTTTTAGCTAGAGTCTACTGGAGTTTAAATGATAGAATCATGAGGAATAGACACATGATTTTAACTATATGGTTTGTGCAGTTGTAAGTCTAGGAAATAACCAGAAAATTTTTAAAGAATTTACGCCAAAGTGCTTGCATTTCAAGTTTCAATGTGTTCCACCACCTTCATCAAGTTCCAAATTAAAGGAGTTCCTTAGACATTTTAGGAGATCAGGCTGATCACATGGATTTTAGAGACCTTGGAATTTGCTATTTTAGATAAAGTCCAAACTATCCAGAAAAAAAAAAATATGGACCACCTCTCATATAAAAGGCAAGTTGTACAAGGGTTACCCCTTTTAAATCTGTCACCTCTTAATCCTACATTGCAGGCAATATTCCTTTAAGTGTTGTTTTTATTTACCTTGGAACCTTTATCCTGTATTATGATAAAAGGTTAAAATTCCAGGAACTATTAACTGTTCCCAAAAGGCATTCCCATTCTGCAGCACACTTAATATATTTGAAGTCTAGCCCTTTTTTTTTTTAATTAAACTATAGGAAGACTCTGCCAAGTCTTTGCTGAAATTTATCACTGTATTCCTTTTTCCTATCATCAGAAATGTTTTTGAAGAAAATCAAAGGTACATCTAAAATAGAATTTTATTTTTAACTTCTTTGACCACTTGAAAAGCACAGAGTTGTCCATGACGCTGATGCATGAGTGAAGGAAAGAACCCAAGGTGGTCAGGAAAGCAGCTCAAAGTTTGCACAAAGTCCTTGGTCGGCTTTCATGTACATCAGAAGGAAACCTATGGCCCTGATGACTGAGAGCCTCACCTGCTCGCGGCACCTCTGCAACCTCCCTCCCTGCAATGAGGCTGCGGGACTCTTTCTTTGAAGTCGGGATGTCACACAAGAAGGTGATGCTCGTTCAGATTCATCCTTTGTGACAGCAAGGTCTGTTCAGTGTAACCCAGATAAAATGGGTTTCCTTCTGTTTCAAATGACAGCTATTTCAAAAGGATGTATCCTTCTGTTTGCACATGCCCTCTGTTTTCCCCCAGTGTGCCGGGGATCTTCTGTCATCTTGAATTTTGAACATTAACTTTTCAGGGCAAAAAAAAAAAAAAAAATAGAGTGCCAAATCTGACACTTGGAAGTACTATGATCAACTAGATGATTTCCAACCATGAGTGGAAATATACTTAAAATATCCATTAGCAGAAAAAGAATTGGACCCTGGATTACAAGACTACCCATAAAACAACTTCTAAGCATTATCAGTTTGAGGCTGAGTGCCTAAGGAAATGTTCCACAGAAGCCAGTGATTTGCCTCTAGAGTCTGTTTCCCACCTCTCTATTAGGCCTGGAAGCTACAGACAATTAATTATTAGATTATGTAACACCCACTGCTAAATGTTAGCAGAACATTCTACAGTTTTACTTCAAGTGTTTTGCTTTCTGGCTAGGGGTGCAATTTCATCAGCTCACTCATCTGCGTCTTTGTGCTACTTAATCCTGGCTTCCCAGGGTTTTTCTTTAATTGGCTCAGCCTTCATCTGTCCTCAATCAGCCTGATTTTATTCTTGGGTTCTCAGTGAAGATGACTAAATCTAAAATTTGTGGTGCCAGAGTCTCACAGCAGTGACAGGTATATTTACCCATGTAAAACTTCATATAGAGAATATATGTTTTTCTGTGATTCATGAAGGCAGAACACTGCAATCCTCTGACATTTACACTGTGCTGGATAAATAGTGAAGCAACTACTCACTACACTACATCAAGGCATGGCAGCTGGCAAGGAGAAGACTGTGGAAAGGAACCAAAAGACCTGACTTGGTTGCAATTTATTTTACCATATGTCTTAGCAACCAATTCCTCAGTTTACTTATCTATAAATTCAGGATTAATCTACTTACCTCAGAGAGTTCTGGTCAGAGACAAATGAAATAATGAATAATGAAATGTTTTGCAAATGACAAATGCTCATTGGTATCTTCTGGCTCTGATTTCCTTATCATGGTTGCTATGGCTTGGACACAGCTTCTCTCCCAAAGGCCCATGCTAAGAAAGCATGCTCTGTAGTACGGTGGTGTGGAGGTTGTGGAACTTTTAAGGGTACAAGGTAATGAGTCATGGAAGCATTGCCTGTGGAAGGAATTAATGCTAACCTGGAGTGAGTTAGTACTTGCCAGAGATGACTATTGCAAAGCAAAGCCACTTCTTCTATACTTGTCATTTCCTTTTTTATTTTTCACCTTGTTCTGACTCAGTCAAGAGATCCCTCACCATAATCAAACCACCCAGTCTTGGACTTTCAGCCTGCAACACTGAGCAGAATAACCCTTTTTCTTTGTAAGTACCCAGTCTTGGATGTTTTGTTACAGCAACAGAAAGTAGATTAACACATTTGTAGAAGTAGACTAGCTCTCAAGAATGTAAATTTTTATTTTGTATGACTGTATCTTGTAATCTGAGAAACTACTTTGAAGATAACAATACGTAGTCTATTAACCACTATTAATTTCCTATTGTCCTGTTTTAAAATTCTGTATCATTGTTTCTATTGGTTTTTTCTATTTAAAATAAAAAGAACTAGTATTTTTGTTATTAAAAAGTTAGTTAAGCAGCCTTTCATTAGCATTTACAATCAAGTTCATCATTTCAATGGTTCATAGAAATTTCACTGTTAATGTAGCACAGAAGGAGCCACCATAAAGTCCAGAATAAATGTTATCTATGTAGCCTCTAAATATACTGAGGAATAACTAAAAGATTTAGGACCGATGACATTACACAACTCAGCTATGTGCTCTTGAAGATCATTTCTCACACAGATAGAAGGCTGCTATTATTTCACCTACAAATCTTCAACCATCACATTTGACAAGGAATACATAGGGACACAGGCAGCACACACCTCTTTCCTCCACTTTAACCCAAGTCTTAAACTGCTTGAGCTCCTGACACTCAGCAGTCCTAAAATTAAGTACCTTTCAGATGTTCAAATTTTCAACTTGCCTGTTTTCCATCAATGATACCATCATTCTCTTAACTACTCTGACTAATAATTCATCTGTTTCTCCTTCAAAGTATCTTAAAATACTTACTTTTTTTTTATTTTGACCATTAATGCCCTGGTGTACATTTATTATCACAATCTTACACTAGAGGTGATCCCCGCCTAGAAACCAGCGCCATGCACAGGTTGCTGCTGGAGTGGGGACAGCCACACCCAAGCCTGTCTCTGTGAGTCAGCACCATGCACAGACTGTGGGGATAGAGAACCAGGCCTCACACTCAATGGGAGGTGATCCCCACCTGCAAAGCAGCGCCATGCGCAAGCTGCTGCCAGCGTGGGGACAGCCACACTCAAGCCTCTCTCTGTGAGTCAGCGCCATTGGTGGACGTCGAGAGGAGAGAACCAGACTTTACCAGGTAGCAATCCCGGCAGGGAAACCCTATCATTTTCATTGTTTTGTTGGGTTGGGTTTTATTCTCTTTTGTTTTGCTTGATTATTTTAAATCTGATGGCATAAGCAGCTATTTGAAAGATCACAAGACATATCACGGTAGCCATTATGGATTGACTATTGGCTTGTTTTGAAGTCATTGTTCCATTTTTATTGTTTCTATTCTATTCTGTTCTGTTTGATTTTTACTATATCCAAAGGTACCGGCAGCTATCCTGAAGACAACAAAAGGCATTATGGTATCTATTGTTGGTTTCGTAAGGTCTTGAAGTCCTGTACCACTTATACTGGTTTATTTTGATTGGTGTTACCGTTTTATTTTCCTTGGTTTTATCCTCTTTAAAATAAAAAAAAAGAAAACACAAATAAAAAAATCTTAGACTAACATGTTTCCTCATGAACCTCTACAACTCACAATCCCTCTATTTTATTCCATATACAACAAGAATAATTTTTTTAAATCCCAGTTTCAGGTATCACTCACTTATTCCAAATAATCAATACCCCAGTGCCATGCCAAGCTTTTAAATTTTACCTTAAGTGATTTTTCTTAATTGAAGTCATTCCACAGCAAGACATTTCCAAGATTTAATAAATTGCAGTTAGTAATCTGGCTGTGTCAGTAATATGTGACTAGATATTTTTAAATCAGCAAGAAATACTTAACACAGTCTAAAAATAACTTCTAATCATGCTTTCCACAAATACTACTTGTGTGCATGAGAAGGAAAAGTGAGTGTTTCTCAGCAACCCTCCCAAGGCCTTGGAGTTTCCAAGCACGAGCCAGGATGTTAACCTGTCAAGGATGTGGCCCTGCTCTGCCCACTGGGACACCTAGTAGAGGCCTTAAAGTCAAGTGGGTTAAAAATATGGTAATTAAGTCTCTGGTAATGGGACAGGATCAAGCAAACTAGGATACTTTGGTCACTCTAGTTAAGAACGCATTGTTCTGTATCAACCTGCAGCCACATAATCGGGTCAGGGAAGTCAAAGCTATGGCGTAGGGTGCCAGGATCTCTGGTGCCAAAAGAAAATTCAAATGGGCCCTATTTCATCACAACTTGCTGTTTCAAAAGCTTTGCCTCCCCAACCCCACAGTCGTGCATAGTGAGTCCTCATTCATCAAGGGTATGAACTGCCACTTGACACACTCCATGAGGTACCAAGATCCATGTGTTTACTCATCTGTTTGATACAATTCAGGGCACATTTCCAAATACATTCAAAGCATACACAGAAAATTCTACTTTATAAACCACAAAGCCAGATGTGTATGAAGTGTAACTATCTTAATTTCCTTAAACTGAACTTAATTTCTATCTTCAACCCCCAATTCCAGCTAACAACGGACAACTTAATTGAATCCTTCAAGTAAATGCAAATGAAATTAGTGATTGCTCAATTATTCCCAATTTAAAATCCCAGGTCTTCTCTTAAGATTCCCCAAATTTCCCTACAGTTTTTGTACCAGAATGGAAGACGTGGGGGCTCTTCCCAAACTTTAGCAAACATCAGAATCTCCCAGAGGGCTTGTCGTTCACAGATCATCACAACAGACCCCGCAGGTTCTGCTTCAGCAGGCCTGAGTGGGGACCGGAGAACTCTCATTTCTATCAAGTTCCTGGAGGAAGCTTACTGCTGTTGTCTAGGGCCACACTTACAGAGCCAGAGGGCTACACAGAGGCCTCTTCTAGGTCACTTCAGCTCCTCACTAGTCTTCCGTCAGTCTCTGAATGACCTTTCTAAATATTTGCATCTCCCCATGTGGCAAGAAAACTTAGTTCCAGTGAATGTGGCATGAATGCCTTATCTGCCTAAACTTGGGGGTGAGTCACATAGAGGAACGTACTTAAAGCAAATGCATGATGTAGAAGCTGCTCAACTAATATCAGAATCACTTTACCATTTTGCTGCATCCATAGGATCAGTATCTTAGCATTGCACATACAGTTCCTCTCGCTGCATCCTGTAGCTTGCCAAATGGTAATGATCCAACAGAGAATGGAGAAGAGCAACTTGACCAACAGTCTAGAGACAAGTCAGGCTTTGTGTTTCAACAGCTACTAACCTTAGGTAAGTTCTTACACATACCAGCTGTCAGCTTTCTCACCTATATAATAAGGCTAATGTTATCTTTGCTGTCATGGTATCTCACAGAATAGCTGCAGAACTCACAGGTAATGAACAAGAACATATTTTGAAGATAGTTCATGGTTAAACTTAAGGTTAAATATCCGTTATAATACATTGGATCTTCCCAACAGCCTGAATATTCAGAATTTCAAAGAACAGGATACGTGCATTATTTTTTCTTTTAAATGTTCACTACTACTTCCAATGTTGTCAGTCACTCATTATTCAAATTCATAAGCAGGCAGTGGGGAACTGGAACTAAATGTGCAGGTCTCTTCTCCACTCCATGTTCAGTGACCTTAAGTTGGTTGCTTGAAATTGACAAGTGCTACAAATACAAACTTGTGTGTTACTGGTTATATTTTCAGAGAGCTGAATATGAAGATATTTACCAGCATACTTCTGCTTATAGCACATGTTGGGCCTCTTATATGCAAAATTTTACATCAGTTTTTGATAAAATGATAAACATATAGTTTTCTTTTCTCTTTTATGCCATACAAAAGTGTATCATTCAAGCAAAACACAAACAATATGGTGTTTTATCATACGTGCTCCTTTACCTATGGCAGTGGTGTCCATCTAAAGTGGGACAGGACTCATCTGACACACTTGTTTAAGAATCTAGACCAAAAATCTGGAAGATAGCCAGGCATGATGGCACATGCCTACAATCCCAGCACTTGGGAGGCTGAGGCAAGAGGATCACCACAAATTCAAGGCCAGCCTGGGCTACATAATGACTTTAAGGCCAGCTGTGAACCACATAGAGAGACCTTGTTTCAAAAAAAAAAAATCTGGGTGACATATACAGAAAGTGCATTCTTCACAAGGTCTGGAAGATCCCAAGGAAAATATGTGAAGTTATAGATTGAAACATAAAACACAAACTCTCCATTATGGCTTTCAAAATCTTCTGGCAGCTGGTCACAAACTTTCTTCTCCCCATCTTGAACTGCTTCTGCTGAAAATCCATCCTGAAGTCATAACTCCCAACAGAATCCTTGATCTTCAACCTTGCATCTGCGGTTTCTTGAAAGGCCACAATTTCTGAAAGGTGGGGACCTGGTTCCACTCCTGTTGTCTCAGCCCTCTCTGAGAACCTCCCACTTTCCAAACAGGCAAAAAATGTTAGGCCTAAAACAGTCACACAGGCTCATTAGGAGTCAGGCTCCACAGTCAGACAGACTGGTTTTCGTGCCTGACTCTTCTACTTACTATCAAGTTGGTCTCAGACACATTACTCATATTTTACTCCACAAAATAATAGCATGTTAAATGAGTGGATGCACATAATGCATAGACAACTGTTAGCTGCTTCTTATTAACAAAGTTATTAAATACACAAATGCTAAATACAAAAAAAAAGAATTTGTTAAATACATAAGTGAATGAATAAAAGAATGAATGAATAAACTCTTGGGAAAATATCCAAGTTGTATTCTTCTTTTTTACCCTGCTGTCTCCAGGATAAGCTTAATTAGTAGCATTCACTAGTATCTCTATATTACCTCATTTATATAACAGGTATATGGAAGGGATAAAATGCTTGATTTGTATTTTCTTACAGTAAAATCTGACACAGGTCATCTAGCCAAAAAAGGAAAAAAAAAAAAAAAAAAAAAAAAAAAAAAAAAAAAAACGCCAAAGGACCAACAAAGTAAAAACTTTTAGGTTAAAATAGAAAGCCTTATTATTTTATGTCAGAGTCTGAATTATAAAACCATGAATGTAACTGATACATATCACTGTAAAATCAACACCAAACTGAAAAAAAAAAAGTAGCAAGTTTCCTACAATACAGCCTGAGAACTTTCAATTTAGACCCTGAGGGAAAAAATTTGAATACAATAAGGTAGATTTTATAACATGTCATGCCAGCAAACTTCGCAACTGTTTCAAGGGCACATGCTGGCAATGAGTCAGGACAGGTATACAAATTGAAACCTTGCAAAAAGTGGCAAGGAAAGGGGGTCAAGAGAAAAGAATGAGGTCTGTCTATGCCATCATTCCCCCCACAGGCTATAGAATAATGCTGAGCACATTGCTGAAGTGATTTTACTTTAGTCAGAAAAGCCCTGCTGCACAAAAATAACCTGTTTCATAAATTAGCTGTCAAATCCTTGGAGAAGCCAACCATGAACAATTTGTTGTTGGTTATATTTCCATTATTGTCACTATTTAATCCATAGTTTAGTGATTAATGGTTTTCTAAGAAAACTTGTTTGAAGTATAAAGAATGAAATCTGTTGAACCAAGTACGACCCGACAAGATTCATTTCTCTTGAGGTCTCATCAGTACTGAAACCGCCATGGCATAATTAATGGTCCAAGAGATGAAACAGGATCCCTAGTCTGTCATGTCTCTTCTATTTAAGTCTTCAAAATGAAAAATAATGAGTAAAGGTGTAAAACAAATTGCTTGATATGCCAAGAAGCAGAATAACCCCATTAAAATAATTAGAAGTTCATCTCTAACTATTGGGCACTGTTGTTTGATTGGAGAAAAAGCCCAGTCTGGGTGATTCCCTGATGTCTGTGGGCACCGTTCATGACACAGCTTTTAGAGATGCTGGAAAGCATGCACTTTCTGAAGCTTGATAAGAATCTTCTAGACATGCCTCTCTCAGGATTAAAGGACTGCCTGGGCACAACACTATTTCAAAAGTTTATACTTATTAGAAAAATTGCTTGTTCTTTCAGCTTAATTGAGTCTCCTACATACCTGAAAGAAGAGTGCATAGCTATTTGTTATAAGCCTATGATAAGAGATTCATAGAAATAATGTTTGCATATACAGCAGACTGGAGGGAGCTACAGGAAAGGATGATAACAGTGGATTTGTTCAGGAATTGGACAGTAGCCACTAAATTTTCCATTGTGCATTAAATATGAATTAAGAACACCCACAGTAAGTCAACCTGGCTCTAAAGCATACTGAGTCAATAACCAATATCCCTGAAAGGTTAAATTTAAATAATTATTTTAATCCAACCTGATTTAATGTAACAAGCTGTTTCGGAGTACCAACTATAATTTCAGTGCTTTCATGAGAAAAGCATATAAAGATTAATTAGAATCCATGTCCCCAGGGACCTTGAAGTCTAATGGGGAATAAAGACATGAACAGAAATAACTATGATAAAAAAGTAAAAGTTGAAGTTCTCCAGGATACACGAGGGAGGAAGTGATTAGCTTCAACTAGGGGAACGCAAGTAGATTTTATAGAAAACAGCAATAAAGAGAAGCCTATAATTTTGTTAAGATGTGGAGGCCTGGGATAATGGCTAAAAGGTACTTCTCAGAAATGTTTGGGACTACAATTACAAGAGGAAAAATCAACTATGAAGAGAGGAATAATACTACCATATACTGGTTACACCACAACCCTAGGAGCTTTTGGGTTTGGATGCTCTAGCAACACAGCCATGGACTAGGGACTCAACACATCTTGGGAGAAGGTAGCCAAGCCCAGTGGCATCAAGGAAGAAGACTACTCCAGTCAGAACCATCATTTAAGTGTAAGAGTCTATTTAGAAGACTATTAGCACTTTAAATGTGAAAGTTCAGGTTAAGTCTCATTTTCTATGTACTTAAACAACATGACTCATAATCATGACGTGCAACCAGCACAAATCACAGATTAGTTCATTATTTCACCTTCAGTGGAAATCAACTTGTTCTCATCTTGCTTTTACAAAAATCTTCTTTACTTTACCAGTATGTACCTTTTCATATTTCCATGTATGATTTCATATTCTAACCATGGCACAATTATGATTTATTCAATACAAAAGATAAAGAAAACTTAAACCTAAATCAAATAGCACTTTAATTAACACATACAAATAAGATTTATATTAGCAAATCCACTAGGAAAGAGGTACCTAAACCCAAGCCCAAGCAGTGAAAAATACCACTTCCTTCTATACATATTTCCTGTTCTCAGGGCTCAGTTCCCACAGAGAGGCTCTGGTTCTTCACATCCCATAATCCTATCAAAAAGTCAAGAACCAATCTACCTGTCTACTCTAATCATACTTACTTGTACTGAAGATTAACTAAAAACATTTTCATGCTTTTGAGCTCTCTAGTTAAAAACATTTTTATTCCTAGTAAGGAAAGGCACTCTTGCACTTTAAGGGACCCTTGAATACTTAGGCTGTCCACTAAGCCTTCTTAGCTGGCTCTAGGTAACCCCAATCACTAGCTTATATGATGTTCCTTTCTGGAACAGGAGGACTACAGCTCCAAGAAAGTGGATGCAGCTTGATCATCATAAAGTGGGGAGGAACTCAGATGCCACTTTTATAACACCTAATGCACCTGCACAGTGAAAACACTTGCACAACAGAACATAGCATCCCTAAATGAAGGACAATCAAACGTGATCCTCATGAGACCACCGGGGGAGGAAAGCACACAGCAGCCTCCATAAGCCAGACTGGCTCCCTATCCTTCTGGGACACTGGAAACTTCAGGGAATAGGAGAGCAGATGTTGCATCTTCTGAAGTGAGCCCACATCACCCCAGCAAGGGGTTGTCTGCCAGCAGTTCCTTCCCTCTCAGCTCATTCCCAGGGGATTCCCCTTACCCAAATATAAACCAAGCCCCAACCTTCATTTCCTTTCACCTTAATTGCTTAGGCTTTTAAGACTAAGATATTTTTCTTGTTATTTAAAATTTAAAATTCCTGTTACGTATTGTTGCTTATCTGGAATGCATCCTTCTGCTTCACAGAGTATTTCTGCTGGTAGTTATGAAGTCTCTAACAAATAATTACATTGCAAAATGAATTAATTTCATTAAAAGTGTTATTACTGCACCCAGTAAAGAATGTTGCAGAGAACAGACTTTTTCAATCAATTTTTAAGATGATTTTTAAGAGTTTTATTTATGCTTTTTACCTATTTCCAAAAGGGGATATAAAATGGTTTAAAACATGAAAAGACCCAATATCCATTAACATCACATATAAAATCAAAGTCAAATAATAAAGAGAAACCAAAAATAAAGAGAAACAAACTAAGGAAAACGATCTCATTTGAATTCAACACTTAATTCTGATAGTTCTTCTTGCTCAGTCAAAGAATATAATAGGTCATCTATGATGATCAACATTACTCTTTTTTTTTTTTTTTCAACATTACTCTTAAACTGTGAACAAAGAGGAATTTATCAGGTGTCTTTCTTCACCATTCCCCAGGTAACATACTCTTTAAGGTCTTTAATAAGAGTCTCCCTAAACCACGCACAACCATCCTTGATGGCCAGCTTCTTGGGCACATGCCCTGTGCAGCTGCACAGCACCCCAAGCTTGCTTAAATGCTCTTGTGTGCCTCTCTTGAAATTTGGTATCATTAATTTCTGACAAAGATTTCCCCCTTTTCATTTTATACTGAGCATCGCAAATGTAGCATCTTGATACCCTTCATACAATCATCCCCTAAATTTCTCACTTTTAAAGATGTTTCTTCTTAGGCAATATAAAGTGTAATGTTTGCAAAACGTATCCTATGTTTTGCTGAGTATGTAAATAATACACCGTGGTTATGAAAACCCCCACCACCACACCCACCAGCCTTACATCTTTTAAACACTAAACTTAAACAAACAACTATTTTCAGGAAAGAGGAAACATTATTTTTCTCTTTTGAAATTCAACATATTTGATCAGAAATAACATCTATTATAATGGTTTTTAGATATGATTAAATATCTCAGCTGTAAAGTCTATAAACAGACTATAAATAGACTTCTGGTTTAAAATCAATTACTTAGATGGAGTCTGACTTGATCAAACTGCACAAACTGATCTCTGTATTATGCCTCTGTGCTTTTTTACCCTGAACCTTATTGTCTTAAGAAATAAATCTTCAAATGTGTCTACAAATGAGTAAAATATTCTCAGAGGGCAGTCTGTACCTTATTCTACCTTTGGACCTGCTATAATTTATCCTTCCTACCAGAAGAAAGAAATCCTAGCTGTTCTTTACCATTTGTATGCATAGTTGGAAGACGTTTCCCATACCTAATCAGTAAGTGGAAAAGAACCTGGAAGCTGCTGTCCATGTGATTAATGAAACTGTTCCTGCCTGCAATGGCACCAGAGACTTCTATCAACACATCAGAGATAGCCGCTGGAATATGCTAGATGATGCTGCCACAACAGCATCCCTCCATCCTAACTTTAGCAACCACAGTTTTCCAGGCACAGTGCAAGGCAGAAAGGGGCTGCACTGGGCCCAACATCTCAGCCTGTCTGCAGTTTGGAATCTAGCAGGTAATGAGGCAAGTAGATGGATTACTACCACACAGTGTATATGAGACATAGTGGAATTTAAAAAGAAGCAAGCTGGGCAAGGTGGAACACACTGTTAATCCCAGCACTCAAGAGCCTGAGGCAGAAAGATTGCTGTGAGTTCCAGGCCAGCCTGCACTACAAAATGATATCATGCCTAAAAAAATAAAGGGAAGCATAGAATTTTCCCTAAGAATGTGACATTCAACCTCATTTTAATATATTCAGCTTTGTCATCAATTCAGACTTTAACTTAATGGATGCAAGTTTATGTGTGAAGCTAGGGTGGATTTCCTGCAAATTCATGAAGCTTAAGTACAGAGTGTTAGCCCCTTGTGAGACTTTTTAAATTAATTTTGTATTTGTAATTTTATATTCCTTTTTTAAAGACACCACACACACACACACACACACACACACACACACACACAAACACAGCATAAAATTCACAAGCAACAAAAACTGGATCCTCCCCACCACGGGTTCTCCTTGGAAGATACCAGTTTTTGACCTCTCCACATGCAGAATCCTTTTCAGAATGACAGGCTCATGAGGCTGTATGCTGTCAGAAACGTGAGTTCCAATTTCTGCCTCATGGATTTACAAAGGTAACTGGACTAGCTCAGAAGTCTGCAAACTTTACCCTACTCAGCCTTATTTTCTCAGGTTGACCTCTCTTCCTGAGCTCAGAATCCTACTGCTAACACCAGTCCTCCTAGTGACAGCATAAAGACAAGAGCAGCTGAGGACATTCACATCGGTGTTGATTCCAGCACACAGAAAGGGTCAAAAAGAAGAAACATAATATTAAGAAGAAGAAAGCCCTTAGGCTGCAATTCCTTTCTAGAACTAGAACTTCTCACTTCCTCGCCCACCCCACAGCCTGCAGGAGCTTTCTAGACAATCTCCCTGGGAGGACGGAAACATAATTTGCCTATTTTTCTCTAGAAAGATTACCCTCTAAGGTCATGAATTTCCTTAATAACAGTGACAGAGAACATCAGGATTGTTGTATAGCTGAAACTGTGTGTTAGGGGATGTTATGTTTCAGATATTTTGAATCTAATGAATATGCACCTATCATGAAACTGAGTTGTAGGTTTCATTTGCTGCAAATTCATCTGCTTTACTTTATAATAAAGTTATTTACTTCTGAGATAATTTTTATTTTAAATTAAATACACCTGGAAACAATAAAAATCAGAATAGGAATGGATTCTTAGAATTGTAGTCAATCACTTTTATTCCATAAATGCTTGTGAGGAAAGGTGTATTTAAGGGTGTTTGTAATTCTCTCTCCACCAAGTATTACAATTCCTACCAGATGAAGCAACGATTAGGAATTTCAAGCTAAAGAAATTCAATTTGCATGATGTCATCTCCAGCAAAATTTATTTTGATTTATTCTGAATAGAAATGCAAATAAATCTTTTGAGCACATATAGACCAAAATGATTACCATGAGACTTAAACATAATTATTACAACACAAGGGGAAAATGAATAAAAAATTATTAGTACAGGAGTTCAGGAAGAAAGATGTTCAGAGCGTATAATTCATCCAGTAAGCACTAAGAGGTCACACTGTTTCAAACCAAGAATACAAACAAAAGTTCTCAAACCATTAAGAGAAATTGTTTGAAATTTATTATAACATTACACAAAAGACATAAAAATAATATGATAATATTCCTAATAAAGGAAAACTGACAGCAGGCAGCAAGCTGCATTGGTCGGTGACAGTAAAAGGACCTTCAGCTTAGCAGCAGGAGATTATCTTTGCAAAAGACTTTCTCATGTAAATTTAGAAGAGCTTTAGCATATATAGTGCCAGGCTCTCTATTTGTACCTAGGAATGTTGATAACAAATTATTATCTTCTGAAACAGTGCAGCCTTTAAATAAATGTATACTAGTAGCAACTAAGAATGGTTGGCTCAACAAAGTATTTTGGATATGATTACACAATTTTAGCAAGTTCTGTTTCAGTGGAAGATTCTTCCCAAATATGAACTTAAAGCTTTTCTTTGTTCATCCATAAACCAGAACACTTACAAGCTATCAATAGCATCTGGTAGTAAACATCTTCAGTAAAAAGTGAATTTTTATATGTTCTTTTAAAAATTCTATTTCATTTAAATAACTGGGTTCATCGGAAAACTAGAGAAGATACTCCAAAGTATTATGTCTGTCCAAAGATGTTTAATTACATTTACAACTGCCCTAACTTAATGTAAATTTGTTGAGCAGTATTTTAAATAAAAACTCATGTACATGCACCAAACTAACACAAATACTTCTACTTCAGTGTCTTCCTCTTAAGGTAAAATTTGCAAAACTATACTCACCCCATATACTGACTCTCCTATGAGCCTCTGTCTTTGGATACCACTAAGAGGTCCTCTCCTCTCTAGCTTTGCCTCCTTCTAAACTAATTAAAATGATCTTTACCGTAAATCAAGAACCTGATTCCTTTATTGCCCTCTTTGAAACCCTTCCAGTGCTTCCAGGTGCCCCTTATTCACCTGAATTTGACTCACAACCACTCTGAGATTTGCTCACTGCTTATGTACCCTGCTGTCTGTGACACTCTCCATCCTCATAGTCTGCAATTTACACAGATGTATCAAGATGTCCCTCTTCTTGCCAGCAATCCCTTCTTCCATTTTCCCCCTACTGCTTCAGCTTTGACATCATTTCCACAGAATCCCTGGGATGGAGTATGTTCCTATAGTATTCCACATTTCCTTTTTTACAAACCCTAATTTATACATTCATTGTTGTTAAAGGGGGAGGGGATGCTTCTTGCCCACTCCTGAACTTCCTTTGATTTGGAGAGAAGACTAACAGTGAGACAATCTTTCCCAAAAAAGGAAGAGTGACTACGTGATGAATTTTACAAAGGATCATGCATAGTCTGTCTCCTCTATCTCTCTTTCTTCCTCGGAGCCAGCTTATGCATAGGAAGCATGTGCTCTACTCTGGGACTGTGTGTCACAGGGCTCATGGTTTGGGAGCCTGCAGTTGTCCACCCCTCCAAGACTGGATGAGTAAATCTCTCTAATCCCAAGGTTTAGTACACTTATCCCTTGGCTCTGTGAGGGATAACATGGATTGCTGACAGAACACCACACCAGTAGCAAAACCGCAGATACTCAAGTCCTTCAAATAAACGTGCAGTATTTACACAGAAACTACACACATCCTCTCCTACCCTTTAAATCATTGCAAATAATACTGAATGCAAAGTAACTGTTAGGTCAATAGCTGCTGCATTATATTGTTTAGGAAATAATAACAAGAAACAATAGGTACCTGTTCAATAAAAATGAATCTATAATAGGCCTAACTTCATTTTTGATCCAGGCTTAGCTAATTCTGCAGATGTAGGATCCATGAATGTGGAAGGCAGACTATTGGAAAGTTCACTTGTTTCTTGATACAGGACAAATGCTCCCGTATCAGTAATATCATCAGCAGAAAGAGATATTTTTGTTTGCTAGCCACCATAGTTTTTTCTCTTCTTAGTTTGTTCACAAATAAGATAGCAAGGAGGAGCAATTTTTATTACTCCTCAGATTATAATTATGTAATTATAAATCTCTCAAATTATAACTATGTAATATCTTTGTGGATAATCTATAAACTGTGAAAGGCAGAGAAATCTATGTTGGTCTGGTTGACCATTGTAGTCCCTCTACTCTGGCAAAGGCCTTAGCCAACAGTCAGTGCTTCATAAATAGTGTTTATTAAGTGAATGAATAAAGAATTAAACCCCACACCTCCACACAGTATTCTCCATTACAGTATTTTGTTAGTGCTATTATCACAGGCTAAACTGTAGAAACTTAATAACCATCACTTTCTACTTCAGCAAATTTTAGACTCGACATCAATTTAATATACTTTAAAAATTCCACTAGTACTGTAAGTTATTTAAGTAAGATGTAAATTGGAAACAGATGACTAGGACAGTGGTGGTGAACCCATGGCACATATGTCACAGCAGACTGCTGGTATCACTGAAAGGTTCACCAGTGTAAGTTATTTAAGTAAGATGTAAATTGGAAACAGATGACTAGGACAGTGGTGGTGAACCCATGGCACACATGTCACAGCAGACTGCTGGTATCACTGAAAGGTTCACCATCACTGGTCTAGGATACTTAGAATTCACTGATTTGCAGGTCATTTGCATCCATTAGTTTGCTGTGGAAAAAAATCATGCATTCAGAAAATAGGTCAAAGAATAATTTCACAAACAGTTCATCCTTACACTTCACATATTCTAAATTTATCTTATCCAGAACATATAATATAGACCTATTACATTTAAGTATAGCTCAAAATAGCTGAAAAGAGACAAGTTAGCATACTGGGAAATGGAATACTGGGTTAATATGATTGACATGAGAGTTAGGAGAGTAAAACGGGAGGATTTATATTTTAAAGGTTTCTAGTACTCTCATCTTTAATTTTAAAACTGTATTCAGCATAATAGAGAACAGACATTAATATTCTAAATACATGTGTCAATACATTTTGTAAGATTATTGTACATTTAAATATATTATTTAATATATTATTGATGCATTCTTTTTTTTTGTACCAGGAATCGAATTCAGGACCCAGCGCTTGCCAGGCAGGTGCTGTGCCACTGAGCTATATCCCTAGCCTAACTGATAAATTCTTAAACAAGACTTCATTAAGGGACAAGTTGTCCCTTTGATAAACAAAGCAGGAAAGCCAACAGCGATATGTAAATCATATATAGAAAACCCGTCGGGAAACTTTTTTCCTGTAAAGTATCTGTTGTTTTAAGTGAGGGTTGCCCACTTAAACTACTTTGGGGCAACTTAACTTTTATTCATTCGACCTATTTAACATTTCATATATTAATAAACATATAATTAAACCTTGTGTAAGATTTGCCTCTAGATTTGAAGGATATTTTTTGTCTCCAAATTTGAGAATTATAATGCTCCAACACACAACATAGTGAAGGATTATCTGTCAATAGCTTCTTTGGTACTTAGGACAAAAGGGAAAATGTTCCAGAAAGAATTGTAAGTGAAGACCTAAGCTGTGCAGGACAGGAACAAAATGTGCAATAAGCAGAAGTCTTCTGGGATGTATTTTTAAACAGGAAGGTTTTGAAAACTCCAAATTTAGCTTCATGAAAAGAGGTAGTGCAAGTGTGAAGCATGTGGTCATTCTGGCATCGTCTGTGTATAACTTCTCTCTTTACCTATATAAGGATATAATAAAGCTTCACAAATGTGCAAAGCAGAAATCCTTCAGTTCTGTGTATTCACTTTCAGTCAGGTAGTAAAATATAGTAAAAAACACTGTGCCATGGAGAAATCTTCAAAATGCACTACTGAAATAGCCTGCTAAAGAGAAATCAACAACTTTTTTTATTTAGATGCTCAGTGGTTTAAAGGAAAAGATCTATGAGGTTTTAAGACAACTACAGCTGTATCAGTTCTACCAAATTTTCATCATCCTACTCTGTTACATTTTTTAATACTGCCTGTCCTCCATCCCCTTGATCCTCCAGATCGGCAAACTTCCATGGCAGCTCTGTTTGTTTTGATGACTTTTCTATTTATCTTTTCTTCATTACCCATTCTCCTTCCATGGGATCCCTCAAGCCTTCTTGCATTGTTGTAATTATTCTACAGTCTTGAATTTCTTTTAGAAATTCATTTTTATCACACCCTACACTCATGTCTAATTCCACAGACCTTGACATGCTTTGTAAATAAATAAATAAATAAATAAAAAACAAAAAGAAACCCCCCCAAAAGTCCTCCTTTCTCCTGGTTTCCTGAGATACAGCAGCAGCAGGAGTAGAAAAGGGTCTGGGGGCCTCCATCTCAAGAAGACCAAGCCCTCTTCAAACCTATGCAAAATGCTATCAAAAGCATCTACAATTAAAAAAAAAAACACAAATACATTTATGCTGAGAATTTATGCCAACATTTTAAATGTCACCTTCTGACCATTTCCATGATGCTATGTGACTTTCAGTAAACTTTTGAAGAATTTTGGTTCATTTACAATTATGGTTTCAAATATAATTTTGAAGGAATATCCAGAATGCAAATCAACTAATAACCATAAATCCTATAATCTAAAGAAAACTAGATTTTCAGATACTAATGGCTGATTTAGTAGAGTCTTGGCCATCAAGACAATAAAACTGTTCCTTACTTTTTGACACCAAATATACAAAAAGAGGGCACACACTAGTATAACTCATGAATTAGATGATTTTATAAATATTAATGACAGTTAACATATATACCCACTGTCAAAGTGGCATGCAGTCATAAATTTGAATAATAATTAATCAACACAATCAAAATTTAACCCAGGAATACATTGAGAACAAAATACTGTAAACCTAAATAAATTCAATTGCACAGTTATTAAAAAACTAATAAAGACATATCTTTTTTAATAAAAAAAATCAATATTGCAATGAGGTTAGCTGTGCTATTACAATTAGTGCAATTACAAACTATTTTGAAGGAAGAATTTGCACACTGAGTTTTGTCTTGAAGACAATGTGTAGAAAAGTGTCAGGAATAATTTTAAAAAGAAAAAAAACAAGACCTTCCTTAGCTATAAAAATTACCCTGAAACCAGAGAAATTTTTTTTTTTTTTTCGGCACCGGGAATTGAACTCACAACCTCACTCCTGCCAGGTCAGGCGCTTAAGCCGTAGAGCCAAACTCCCGGCCCTAAAACCAGAGAAATTTAAGCGAAGTGCTAGAAACAAAGAAATAATACAATGATAGTTATAAAAGAGAATCTACAATTTGTAGAGAAACACACACAGATAGATAGATAGATAGAATAAGGTGAAAGTAAAATAAAACAGATGAACTCAATGAAAATTAAGTATATTACATTTTAAACATAAAAAGTGAAAATAATATAAGAAGTTTTTGATGTTTGTATTAATAATCAGAGTGTTATAGTGGTATCTGACTACCTGTATTTGAATTATAGCATTATCATTTAAAATTGCAACTTTGGATAAGTCACTTGACCCTCATCTATAAATGGGAAGTTAACAGTATCCTACTTAGAGGGTCACTGTAAGGCTTCAATAAGATCATGCACAAAAATACTTAGGTTCCCAAAAAGGTTAACTGAGGTTTTTACTCACTATGCAAATAAAAGCAAAAACCATAAGCAATTTCATAAAATAAATGTAATCACAATAGAGGTAAAATAAAACAATATGTAAATATTTATGACACGTATTTCCAAAGATAAATTACAAGCACTTTAACATAAAAACAAGCACTATAGGACAATATGGCAAATATCATGAACAAGCTGTTCCCTCAGGAAGTTTATAAGCTCACAAATACATGATATTTTTTTCAACCTCACTAATAAGCAAAGAAATATATTTCCTTTTTCTTAACTGACTAGTAAAAACTATTACGTGGTTATGAAAGAATAAGGCAAAAAAATAAATAAATCTTTTTATGAAATATTGATTGAAGCCAGGGATTTAGCTCAGTGGTGTAAGCGCCTGCCTAGCAGGTGCGAGGTCGTGAGTTCGATCCTCAGTAGCAAAAAAAAAAAAAAAAAAGAAATCCTGATTGAAGAATAAACTGGTAAAATCTTTTAGAGAGCAGTTTACTAAAGTACATGGAAATTTAAAATATGCACTGCCTTTCCTTTAACATCTTTATATGAATCTAATCTAAGAAGATAGAGAAGCATGCAAAAACATACAATATTTCTCCATTTTGTTAAAATGGCAAAGCAAAACTAAAACCTAAGAGGTAGATCTATAATTATTGAAGGGGAAGGGAAAATAGACCAACAATCTGCAATAAGAAAAACCAAGTGAAGAAACAGTCCCCGAAGTATAATCAATCCCATTTAAAACATATGTAAACATCAATACAGATTCTCACTTGTTAAGAAAAAGTTCTGGAAGAATATATATCAAACCGTAATCAGCTGGGTGGGGTAAGATTTATGGGAATTTTTCACTTTTAATGTATATTGTTCAGTACTGTTTGAATACTTTTTAACATTTAACAATTGCTTTTATAAATTTCCATTTTGGAAAAAAATAAAAGATTAAGAAACTCATAATAATTACTTTCCTGGTTTCAGATTCTCACATAATGCTAACAGCTACCTGCCTTTTTAAAAACACTTTTTGCTTAGGTTTAATAAGGTCCTTGTCAAGAATTAATAGATACTTAAGTATTAACTTCCTTTTTAAAAGAACTACAATTAAAAGAGCCACTTATAAAGGAATTCACAGGCATGAATTCTCAGTTCAGGGTTTAACTTGCAAGTTACATCTCCATTAGAACTTGAAACCAAGAATTAAAAACCATATCAGGTAGAGCATTTAAAGAAATGTTAATACCAGAAATAAGACTAATTTAACCTGACTTTCAGAAGCTCCTCATACCCTAAAAACTCTGCACATTTCATCATAGCTTTTAAAAGGAGAAAAAGTAACCCCTTATCATTAATGGCATACTAATTCACTTCTTTCAGAAACTATAGTTATGTGGAAAACTCATCATCATTGCAGTAGAAACAAAATATTCTCCTCAATGTAGAGAATTAGAAACCTAATGAGAGCATGTATTTTGCATTTTCCATGTTTCTAACAGTTTTACTCACGCAAGTTCTAATTCTATTTAAATGTAGAAAGCCACGACCCAACTTGGTGAAGAATTTCACTTGCTCAGGAACCAGAGAAATAGTTCTATGACTAGATAGTTTATCCCTTGGAAAGGATCAAGTTGGATCCTCCAAAGGAGAGTCACTTCCCTATCTCAGAGACTGAAAAAAGTAAACATTTACTGTTTGTAGTCTGGTCCTCATTTCTCCTGCCAAACGCTGTACATCCCCCAGTTTCTCTTAAGAAGCATCATGTTACAAAGAATAGCATTATGCAATTTTGCAAAAACTCACTCTACACACCTGTAACATGGAACACTGTCACTCTGCAAAGATGTTTTAGAGACTAAATGAGAAGCTGAGATTAATACATATAATACTAAGTAAGGACTCAATAAATGCCACTTTCTTTCCAGTTTGTCTGTAGCCAGAATAGCTCATAATGAACATAGCAAGAGAGGAAGAAAATTGGGAAATATTCTAGGAATTACAAATGTATGATTACATTCATATGATTTTCAGAGTATGTGTTTTCTTGGCCTACTTGAAAAATAAAGAAAAGGTGAAGCCACACAAAGGCAGGCAACAGCCAGTCATATTTCTCTTACTGTATTTTCTTAAGAGAATAAAACAACATCACTAATAGCTTCCTGAGGAGAAGAGAATTGAAAAGTGACAAGTGACAATTCCAGGGAGTAGAATCGGACCATCTCTCCCCTAAACCATTGAGCTGACTTTGAGGAATGACCTTTGTATCTACAAACTGACAAAAGCTCTGCATCTCTTCTCCCACACTGATGTCTCTCAAAACACTAGATTGCAACATCTCTCCTGTTCCAGAAGATTCCAGTGATGATCTACTCTCTGCCTTGTCTTCTTTGTGATAATCAAAGGCCTTGAGGTTCTGACCACACCTTCCCCATCTACACTGGATCCAGTGTCCACTCAAGTCTAGGTCAAGTTACTCACCCTGCAACACCACAGGGGTTAGCTACACAGGGGTTCACGCTGTCCCCAAGCGTAGG
Organism: Dasyprocta punctata; assembly: GCA_004363535.1. NCBI lineage: Eukaryota > Metazoa > Chordata > Mammalia > Rodentia > Dasyproctidae > Dasyprocta > Dasyprocta punctata. Next base: position 21,857 of record RJWM01018789.1, read on the forward strand.
ACTCTCTTGCCCTCTTATTCTTGTGCAAGCCAATCCAGTCTTTAAATTTCATCTAAGACCTACTGTCCTTCTGCCTTCCCCAGTGAAAACATGAATGTGTACGTATCTACAAACTTAGAGGCAGTTGCACAGAATTCAACACACGTGTCAGTTTTATTTCCATGTTCATATGGCTGCTTCGCAGCTTGTTTTGCCTGGCATGGCCTGTGGTTCAAACACAGAACCATGGCTAATGCTATTTTACTTGGAATCCTTGAGCAAAATTTTATGTAAATATAACATCAACAAAACTCTTCACTGGTATACAAAGTAAGTATTTTTTCCTCTCTTCTCTATCACATCCATTCTTGGATAGAATTGTGGCATACATTAAATATTCACCTATAAATCACTAAATTTTTCATCTTGCTAAAATCTTCTGAAGACATTTCCTTTTTAACCACCTATGTTAACAATAGCAAACATTTCCATAGCATTTCTCTTGTTTTATACATGCACCATGCACTTACACTTGCCAGGCACTATGTGTGTGCTATACAATTTAATTTTGAAAACAATCTGGAAAAATTGGGATTATTAACCCTTTTATACAGGTGATAAAACTGAGTCTGAAAGGTCCCCAGTCACAAAGCAAGTTAGCAGAGCTGACTGTCAAATAAAAACCTTCTGATTCCAAGGTCCCTCTGCTATACTCTGCTCCTGCCTCACCTGACAGCGTGTGTCTCATATCCTGCCCACACTCAAGTGTCAAAGTCTCTTAGTGACATTTCAAGTTTAAAACCAATCATTATGAAAATATAAAAAAAATTCAAAAATGAATTCTTTTAATTGGTAAGTTAATTTTGTTTTTTTTTTTCTTTTGGTGTTTTGTTTTGTTGCGCCACACTGAGTCAACCAGTAATACGAAAATGCAGAAAAACTTTTCAAGTAGTAAGTCCTTCTATCACATGGGAACACTGAGAGTGCTTTTAGTATTATTTTATACCAGACAGCTCTCAATTATGCTTTTAGCCTTGACAAATGTTCTTCAACACCCAACCAAATTTTGGCAGATGGCTGACAACAAAAGCATAAAAAGCGTCTTCTCACTTTTTAACCTATTATTCTAGCAAATGTTCAACCAATAAAATATAAGTTAAGGAAACTTAGTTGAATAATCATCAAAATAATTGGTATGGTATTTTGAGACCAGTTAAGTAATTCAGTTATATTTTACTATTTTCCAACTTCACTATAGAAGACTCTCACTGTGTATTCTTTAATAGAAGTCAATGAAATGTATTTTCTAAGAAAATTAAATTTAACTTCTTTTTACAAAAAGAGAGCTACATACACCTTTAACTGCAGTACAAAGATACACTTTTAAAGATAAAAAAAGAAGCTGAGCATGGTGGCACATGTCCATAATTCAAGGACTCGGGAGACTGAGGCAAGATCAGCACAAGTTCGAGCCCAGCCTGGGCTACATAGTAAGGTCAAGGTTAGCCTGAACTACATAGTGAGACCCTATACATGTATGAAAATGAAAAAGAATACATTTAGATTCAGGAGCGATATTTTTAAAATAATTTCCCAGTAATGTTCCCTACCGGGTCTTTTTATTTCTTGAATACTGTATCTAGTATTGATAAGCATATAAGAAGTTAAGCACTCTTTTGTTATATTACTGGTGGCATAAATTTGGTATAAATTTTCTGTAGGACATGTTGTCAGTAAAGGTACAAAGACTGAAAAGTGTTCACATGCGTTGACCTAGGAATGACAGGAATTTATTTTAGGTAAATTATAGGAGTACCCAAAATTTATGGGCAAGAGAATATAATAAACAAGTTATCATAGTCAAGTACTCAAACCAACTGAACTGTAAAATATTGTTAGTGGACTGGTACAAGAAAGAGGCAGTTCTACACACTGTCTATTAAGCAAACATACAAACACCATGTTCAGGACACTATTTCATAACATGGAAAATGTTTGTGATCTACTCCTGGGGGAGGGCACAAAGAACTGGCAAGATCCTCTGTGATGGGAAGGTGGACCTCAGTGTTTACAGCCCTCCAGACATTTGGTGGCTGACTCTCACGAGGACCCGGTGATGGCCACCTCCTGGCTTTCACTCCCTGTGCTGTGCTCTCCACACCGTCAAGGCTGGTAAGCAGGTCAGTGCGATACTGCAGAAGGCTAGGGTGTCACTTCTGAGGGCAGATCATAAACGATATCCTCACTCCGACTTCCCTTTCTCACATTACTCAATCTGGGGGCAGCAAGGGGCCCTGAGGAGAGCCTCACACAGGAAAGAACTAGGACCCCTGCTGACAGCCAGTGAGAAACTGAGGCCGCCAGCCAGCAGCCATGTGCGCACCATCTTTGAAGATGGTGCTCCAGCCCCACTCAAGCCTTTGTCTGAGAGCAGCTCCAGTGTACCCTGGAATGCTGCTTGGTGACAACCACTGGGCCACAGCAGAGCAGCTGAGCCACTCTGACCTTTCTGACTCACAGAAACTGTGGGAGAAAATCACTGTCATTTTAAGCTGTTAAAATTTGTTTGCTACTATTATTACAGGTGCTGATCCACATCCCAGCAGGCAAAGCGTGTGGCTCCGACATGATGTGAACAAGAGCATCTCTGTACCTCTGCGGGGCGAGCACCTGGGCATCTGTGGAACTTCACTTCACTCCCATGTTCCCTACCCACCTGATCACTGTCCAACTCAGCGTGTGCTCTGTGGCTGGCAACCCTGCCATGTCATGCAGTTGAGCAGACTGACCATGGTGGGGACCAGGGAGCTCTCAGCGAGTCCTGCTTCCTCTGTACCACCATGTACCACCTTACAAATAGCTTTGATTTTCTTTCAGAGGTGGGGTGGGTGGAGAAGAACTATAAGGAAAGCAGAAAAATACTAAAGACAAAAACAATTATTACTCTTTTAAAATTTAGTAAAACATACATAGTCTGATAAATGAAGCTAAGGAAATTAAAAGGCAAGAAGAACAAGAAAGAAAAAGCAACCTCAATACTCTGGAAAAAGACCGAAAATGTTAAATGAGAAATAAATGAGGATTAAAACTCATGAATACTAAGGAGATTTTAAAAACTCAAGGAGTACTAGCTACAGTTTGTTGCCAGTAGGACTTGGACTTGAACCTTGTCCCCAGTGTGGTCATCTTAAGAGGTGGTGGGAACTTCAACCCTGCAATGTCGCAGTCCAAAAAACATTGCAGCACAAGTCACATATATCCAAGAGAAACATTCATTACCAGGATGCACTGAACTGCAAAATAAAATTTAAAAACTGACCAAACTGACGATTTAAGCCTTACGGATTAACGTCAGATCTGTATAAATGTGGCACTAGTCATGACCTTGAACCTATGCATCCAGTGTACCTAACAATAACTCACTTTTTAAGAAAAGTAAGGGTGAAGAGGCAGAGGCCGCTGGAAGTTGTCACTGGTCCTCCCGTGTCTCTGGCTTCCTGAATGACCATATGACCTCTCGCTCTTGCACGCTATAGCTCCCGCTATTGAGCTGCTGTCCATCCTGAGGCGCTTGCCAGAGCAGGGCCAACGATGGCACCTTACCTCGAACCTCCAGAACCGTGATCTAGACAAAGGTCTTTTCTTTATAATAAACCAATTCATAATTCAATCACTAAAGAATTTTAAAAGTGGCATAAAATTAGAAGATTATCCCAGAAGAATAGAATATGTACCTAAACAGATCAATTCAACAGTTCTGAATGAAATTCAACAACTACTGCCAAATAAGCACTAATGATTCTACGTGTGGGTTCTTTTAAACACTGATGGGATATGAAGACATGGAGTTTTTGTTCTTAAATATGTGTTAGAATGTTAAAACATTTTGCTACCCAATATGTAAGTCTATGTGACAGAAAAGGGTGCCCTCCTCGAGATTCTATACTGCCCTCCCTTTTAATGTTGTAGTAAAACTGACTAAAACAGTGCAAACTATAACATTATAGGTTATGTGCAACTTGTACAATCACAAGTGTTGAGCTTCATAATTCTCACACAAAAACCTGAAGATCAGATAACAAAACAGAAAATTACAGGTCAGGATCTATTGTAACTAGAGAGGCAAAAATGCTCAAAGAAATACATACCAAACCCAATACCATATTAAAATAATAGCAAAACATGTCCACCTGAGTTCCTTTTAGGAATGTCAGAGTAATTTAATATGAAGCAATCTTTGAATAAAGTCATGAAATTAACAGATTAAAATAAATTCAAACAGAATTTCTCCTTTCATGCTGAAAAACATGTAGTCTTCTTCGCACATATTCATAGGCTGGTTTATATAGAAACCAGAATATTTCAACAATATAATAAAGACCCCTGCTTCAACTTCTAGTTGGTACCTTATCAGACACTTAGCAGAGTCATTTCCAATAAAGTCAGACATAAAGATACCCACCACAGCATTACTGTGAAACTAAAGGAAAAGAATAATGAAATGACAGATTATATGTATGGCACATATAATATTGCTGCTTATTTTTAAAAACATACTAAGACTGAAGTGTAATCCATGAAAAGTAATGAGACTTTGGTGAACTTTCCAGTATGTCAACAAGAACAGTTGAAAATTTTTCAGGATGAAGCTTCAATTACAACCCATCAACTAACCAACAGCCAGTCTCTCTTCTCTCTCCCCTCCCTTCCATTTTGCCCTCTTGCTCTTTCTTTTTCTCTCTCTTGCTTCCTTAAAGACACACACACACACACTGCATACTACTATACACCTAAAATAAAATTTTTGTGTTTACTGAAAAAGAAAGAGAGAGAAGTTTTCTGAAGAGGTGTAGGACAAAAAAATGTCAGGGTACAGAAATGAGGTAACTCTAGAAAAACATGTATATATTAATGTGACATATCCAGATGAATGACTTCTCTCTTTTCAAGGAGCTTGAAGGGTTTGAGAAATTGTCTAAATATGCATTTATACAACTGACAATAACAGTTTGGAATATGTGATTGGTGCCTAAGGATATACCACAAAATATTTTCAGCCTAATACTTGTCTTCTCTTCAGGAAGACTAAGGTAAGAAATCTTTCACGAGATGGAGAGAATAAAAGGTTCCCTTCACTGACATTATTTTCTTTGGAATCACTAACTTCCCAAAGCCACACTTCTGGGAACACATCTTAAACCGTATAAAAATGATGCCCCCTTCTGGTGCCAAATGACAAAAGCCCTTTGAGGACAAAGACACAGTCACCTCTTAGATGTTCAATATTCCCTAGTTATCATGTAATCAAAATAGACTATTAAGCTACTGAACCCCTTCATATGGTAGAAAAATAACTGCTTACCTAAATTAGCATAAACATAAACTTAGCACAGATCACCTCATAAATATACACATATGTACCTATCTTAGTCTCTCCACCCAAATCCACCCAAAGACGGATATTCTCTCTGGACCACCATCATTAATTTTTCTCTCACCTGTTGATATTAAAATATTTTTTCAATTGACCCAAGCAAGTATTAGATTTTGTATGTGAATTCATATCTTAATTGGACACAACTGAGCACAATTTCATGGAATATGAAAATAGGATTAGGGCCAACTGTATAGATCAGTGGTAGAGCACTTGCCCAGCATGCACAACAACCTGGGTTCTATCCCAAGCAATGCAAAAAGCAAAAACAAGAAAAAAATAGTTAAAAGAGTCAAGTAATTATTTAAATGTAACACTGTATGGTAGAATGGGATTGAATAATACATTTATTAGAAAATATTTTCTTCCCACTTCTCCATTTCATTTCCAGAAACAGCAAATAAATAGGCAGGCACCATGAGCCCATTATTAAACCACAGTACACAGATATATTATTTAATATTGTCTTTCAACAAGCAGCATTCTCTGATTTCATATGACCATAATATCAACATTATATTCTCCCAAAATAGTCAGAAATAATAAAATCTCTTTCATGATGCATCAGTTTGCTTTGAGTGAACTAAGAGGTCTTTAAAAACAATGTTTTGTTTTATTTCTTGCTTTCTCCAACACAGTGTGCAGGTAAGATCTGCTGTAGCCACCAATGAATTTTTTTCTCTTATTATAGTGCTAGATAGAGGCATAAAAGCAAGGGTTAGCATTTGTAGATTTTTCACACATTAGTTTCCTAGGCTGTTTCATGTCATACAAGGGCTGACCAGTTTCTCCAAGCCCCAGCCATCAATGCGGTTCATAACTACGTATTGCAAAAGTACCAAAATGAGAATTTCCAAGTGAAAGAAAATATTTTCAAGGCACATCAGTTACAATGTATTTCACACATGATAAAGTGAGAGAAATTAGACCCTTTTACATATTAATCTGAGCTTAAAACAAATTCTGAGCAGCAACAATGTAAATTCCTTGAAGCATGAGGATGGACAGAGGCACATCTTTATCTCTGAGGAAATAAATCTGGGAAGCCAAATGGCAATTTGCAAAACTTAATGGGTAGAATTACAGACCATGAGTCAGACAAACCATTAATACAGCACTGCCTCCCAGGGTTGGCTCTGACGCTTTCTGTATGATGTTGAATAATCATACGTTAAAACCACTGCATGTTTATTATAAAACGGGATAAAAATGCAAACCTTGTAATGTAGTTAGGTTATTGGGAGGATTGATCCAGTAAAGTGTAATGTGGTTATCACAGCTTCTGGTACTATAGTAGGAGTAAATAAATATATGACACAAGAGCTCCTTCAGAGTTACTTAGCAATCTGTTATATGCTGCCTGGTAGATATCTCAAGAAATAAAATATGGAATACTTGAGTGCATGTAATGGAAGATCAGGGCTTAAAATGCACTTTCAAGAAGTGATGCTACCACTGCAAATGGAAGATGTGCTACTGTTGCATCTAAAATCAGGCTGTATCTGAGTAGAAGTCTCAGTGTAAACAGCTTATACATTGAGCTTTGCTTTTTTATCTCAATAGCATGAGAGTTGAATGAAATTAGAATTCAGCCAATGTCAATGCCTATGTTTTCAAACCTTAATTGATGAAAATCAGTCATGGTTGCATCAGGCTAGTAGAAAGTATTCATTCTCAAAAAGCAAGGTCCTAAAAGTAAAATTTCAGTAACTACCACATTAATAACGGTCTGGGAACAATAATCCAATAACTATCATCAGAATTTTAAGTAATTAGATCTGTGTAGAGAAAAAAGTTAAAAATTAGTCAAACTGTCATTCTACATGTAAAACAAACATAACTGTAAATATGAAAAATCCCTGCCCATCATTCATATACTAGATTTTAAGGTGAAAAATGAAGGTATAGGTCAATAATACTCCTCATTACAATTTAAATGCCAATCCTAAAAATTAACCACTGGCCAGTAATAACTCTTGAGCAGGATTCTGTCCTGGGAACAGATATTTTTGTAACCTGATGAAAGTATTTTTTGTCTCACCCTAGAGGAAAAAATTATTAAAATAAATTAACATTTTACTGGGTCTCTAATTGGAAGTGGCTGTTCTCAACAAATATGTTTATCAAACAGTGTGACTGGCAAAATGTATTACTGTAGCTGTAGTTATCCAAATTATATGCTGTCTAAAGCAAAAAGGGCAAAAGCCATCTGGCTCATGTAACTTGCATTTTCTAGACAGCTTGCAGCTGGTTCTGATTAAGCAGCATCTCAGAACTGCCAGAGATCTATTTTTATCACTGGAAGTGTATTTTTAGTGCTCACACATCCAAGGCACAGGGCATTTACATTAATAAATGAACAACCTCCATCAATTAAGAAAAGGTTTATGTGATACTCTGTTATGATCTTTGGCTGTACAGGAGGGATTGCAGGTTGAACCTGCCTCTTCTCTGGATGTTTCTATATTCCAAGGTAAGGACACAAAAAAGTTATCCCCTCTGCCTTACTAAAGAAAGAAAGACATTAAGACTGCGGTGTTATAATCAACTCTAGGAGGCAAGTACAATTATTACACCATTCTACAGAAGAGGAAAAAAGGCTTAGATTGGCTAAGTAACATGCTCATTGCAAAAGTGAATAACATGACTAACATTCACACTTGTATATTCTGGCTCCAGAACCTAAGCTATTAGCCACAAGATTCTGAGTCTCACCATTGAAAGCATTAATGATGAATTTTTAGAAGTCCATTTCTTCATAAGGAAAAATAATCACACTATTTATAAAGAAATTATAATAAAATTGAAGAGGCACATTAGCCCCTTCTAGAACTGAAACTTATAATGATCAATATGACAAAAAATTAACTTTTTCTTTAAATCTCCATAGTGGTATTTATCACCCTAGTCATCCTAATCCTAAGCATCAATTGGGATGCAGTCAGCATTGGGTGCTATGTAGAAACAAAAATGATTGGAGGTAATAAAAGACATGGGCATTCTGGTTTTCATAGACCTCTGCCCAAAGAAACACAGTCAATGAATGAATCACTGAGCTCCAGGAACAGCTAAGCTGGACCTTATCATTTGCATCAGCCACCTTCCCATTTGCACACTCCATCACAATGGATTTTTGTTCCGAAATGCCCACCCTCCCTGTCCCTCCAGAATTCTTCACACCCTTCTGTTTTCCCCCCACCCTTACTTCTCAGCAAAATGCCCACAACCTCAGGAGCCTTTTCTTACTCCCTCCCCACAGCCACGCTCCCAACACTCTCTGCTCACCATAACAGAAAAAAATCGCAACAGCTGTACTTTATATGATCACAGTCATCAAAGAGGCCAGGTCTTCTCAGGACATTCTTGCATCCTCAGAGCACAGTACAATGACCAGCATTCACAAGGGCTTGCTGAATGCATGAGATTGAAAGTCACTCTAGTACGGCATAGATTCACAATGCCCACTATACTCACTTATCTCCAGATTAGTTTCCTTTTGTTTGTCCTCAATTAAGTAGATGCCAGTGAATGTCTATATAAATTTTTCAGAAGGACCAAATCAAATAGCAGCACCGAATATTATGACCATTTCAGAAGGAAATCATGTGGCTATCAGCACTTACGTGGAAACTGATCATTTTCACATGCAAGAGCAAACAGTTAAATCATTTCAGATGATCTTGACCTTGTACTTTTCTCCGTATTCAGCTCAAACCTGTTCAAAACAACACCAGTTACTCACCTGCTAAGTGCTACTTTTGTATTAATGACTTAGCATCAAGACCTGAAAAATCTAATTATTTAAAATTATTTTATCTGCCAAGCTCAGATGATGAGTTAGTGGGCTTCTCCGGGAGTGTGTGCTCTCGCAAGCACAAGGTGTAGAATCACAGTCCAAAAATAGTTTTGTGAAATTGCTTTAAATACCATTGCATAGATGGTCACCTATGGGATTCCAAAATCACTAATCCAAGGCTGACATTTTCTTCTTTTATTATTATTAGAAATTCTCCTTCCACAGCTATAATTACAACCTTTCAAGATTCCAGGGGATTTTGTACATCTTGACTGCATTGTAAGTAATTATGGTCATATTTACCATCAGGACTCCAAAGAAAAGGCGGCTCTGTATAAAAATGTCAGGGAGTATCTCATTCTTATCCTTGACGTCATTGCCACACTCCCCTTACAAATAAATACCTACTGATGGTAAAAACAGATAATAATGAATGGTTGCCAAGTTTTCTCTCCTCCAGACTGTCATGGAGCATTAAGTGTTAAAATGATGAACTTGGTTATAAATAAAAGAGATTTCATTACAAATAAACTATCATTTTATAACATGAAAAGCTACTTCACACCCAGATTTAGAAGAAAAAAGGAGACAATTTCAATTTAATTTATTACTTTACTGAAAAATACTAGCCGTAACTTAGTTTTGGATCTACATATTATAGCGACTCCCTAAAACCAAAAACAATACTTCCTTGATTCTGGAAGTCTATGTGTCACAGGCTACAAAGAAAGAAAAGGAAGTGACTAGTTTTAAAATAGGCCTGGTATGTGACTCAATTTCATTATAATGAACACTTCTCAACATCCTTTAGCTCTAAAGGTAAAATGTGGTTTATATTTGAAAATGGTTTAAAATTCTGGTACAAGCTGATTGATCTAGTATTGTCTAAAACAAGATACTCTCTTAAATGGAACTTAAATTCTTCATTAGAAAAGTGATAAATATCCAAAGCTGATGACTTCAGTAAGCAAATTAATGAATTTAAATTTTTTAAAATTAGCAATCTCATTATAATTTAAGTTCCTCCATAAATATCTTGAAAGCCAGAACTATTTCCTATCTTATTTAAGTCTGTATCCTAGAATGCAGCATAATACCTCCATCATGCTACATGTTTAATAAATGCTGGATGAACACAACTAAATTGTACAGAATTTTTTCTTTGTGCCCCACTTTCCTCTCTATATCATTATTTACCATTGGCCTCAGTAGTCACAAAGAACAATAATGTGAATGTCAAAAAGATGACAGGTTCTTTTTCTCTTACAGACTGGAGTCTCTTCTTTTATTAGAATCTAATCATTCTGATTTCAAACCAGGAAGATTTGATCTGGCTTTTCTCAAAATTATTGTACTGTCAAAAGCAATTGGATCTGCATCCCAGTATCTCAGTTGCATGATTTGCACCAGAAATAATAGCAGTCTTATGTGTACAGGGGATTGCATGCAAGATTAATTAATAAACTAAGAGCAGAGTTTATCTTCAGTAAGAGTCAGAAGCGCTTCACAGGAGATATGGCTGTGAAAGCTGGCTTCAAGGGCCAAAGACTTGGACTTGAACCAAAATTTGGCACTGACAGCAAAGTAAGTGACACCAAGCTAGTTCTCCCTAAGGCTTAACTTTTCTTATGTTAAACTGGGGCCAGGAGGAGTAAAGGACTTATCTCATGGGTCTGCCATGGGAAAGAATATGTGATCAGATATAAGAAAGCTCTCAGTGCAGTGCCTGCTACAGAAGCAGGTGACTGGTAAAGTTTTGTTAAATGGGAATGTAAACAGTCATAAACCTCGAGAAGTCATCAGCTCTTTTCATGAAAATATCCATGCTTTCAGACCTAAAGGAGCCTGGAAAGGAAACAGAAAGGTAGAAACATAGGTAGGCAGGCAGGCAGACAGACACACAGACAGACACACACACAGAGTAAGATGTTAAAAAGGAAAAGTTACTAAATATTATACATAGAGAGTTACTTTTGCTGACTCAATGGATTAAGACTTCACTAAAGGATAATTAAATGATACACAATAAAAACAAAATGCTGTAAATGCATATCTGAATAAGGGAGGGGCCCTTTTCTGACTTGATATCACTTTAAACTCTCAGTGCATAATTTACATAGTATCTTCCAGCCTCCCACTGGTTTTTATGTTCCTTATGCTAGTTTAATTTTTGTTATTCAGCTTGCTGTTTTTTTCCTTAAATTTTTGATGAGTAGACTGATTTTTTCTTTAAATTTTTTTTCCTATTTTCTATAATATGAAGGTTGACATTCTTTATTATCTGAAATAAACAACCTAAGATGTTCTAGATACAAATGACAAGGTACACCCCAAAGTCAAAAGCGGTTTCAGATTGGGGAGTAATGTTTCTGCTGTGTTTACTGCAGGTGACATTCAGGTAGAAGAGGAAGTTAGAAGTTGAGATACAAGACATAAAAAGTGATGATCAGAGTAACAATAAGCATCTGAAGCTGTCTGTCAGAGGATTCAGTAGTTTTTTTACACCATGTCCACGTCATATCTGCTTTTCTTTCCCCAACACTGTCACTCAATCAGATAATGGAATAGATTCATTGTGCTGAAATCACCCACAAGTAAGTCAATTCTTCCAAAGGGACTCATTTAATAGTACATACAATTAAGTATATCACTTGGTACATGTTTTATAAAGATTTTGTAGGATAAGCTTCTTTTAAAAATTAACGATTCAGCTGGGCGTGGTGGCGCACGCCTTTAATCCCAGCACTGGGGAGGCTGAGGTAGGAGAAGCGTTGTGAGTTCGAGGCCGGCTTGGGCTACAACGCGAGCACAAGGCCGGCCTGAGCTACATAGTGCGACCCTGCCTCAAAAAAACTAGGGCCGGGAGTTTGGCTCAGCGGCTTAAGCACCTGCCCTGGCAGGAATGAGGTTGTGAGTTCAATCCCCGGTGCCGCCAAAAAAAATAAATAAATAAAAAAAATTAAAGATTCACGCAGTTATGCTTCTCCTAGGGAACAAGGATTCAGTATGCTTTTAAAAATAATATAAAGATTCAATAATAAAAAAATCAAACAATCATAATGTGTGTGTGTGTGTGTGCATGCACACGCATGTGTGCAGAGGAGGCACGGCATCTATATACATGCCACAGGTGCTAGAAAATTCACATTCAAAATAAATGGTGAACCAAAAGAAGCAACCATCTAGACAAGAAAATATTTGTTTTCTTTATTTCAGTTAGGACTTCCTACTTAATTACACATTTTCTTGATAGTCTATCTTTTCTTCTATATACATCGTCTCATTACTAAATTGAATATGTTCTTATAAGGAATCTTAAATCATTTTTAATGATGTAGTACATAAATGAAATAAAATATATACTTGAACTAAATTTATTTAAGGGTTGCTGCCACTCCCTTTCCTGTACTTGGAAGTACTCTAAAGAATTTGAACTTGGGTCACAGAAACAATTTCCTTATATCATCAGAAAACATTTTGAACCCCTCCAAGAAAAGAATTTTCAAAAGGTTGTCTATTTGTCTGAGTCAACAGTTCTGTGTATATCCATACCATCTTCTATGATTCACATAGGAAACAGAATCCTCATTATTCTTTCATCTCTTGTAACCCCAAGAATAATTAAGTAATTGAAAGACTGAAATTCAAGGAATCTCTTTGGGAATATTTATTACCCTGTACTCCCACCCTTGTATTTTTATAATGCGACGTTGGCCAAGAGACCTGTTCTTGTATCTAAAAGGAATTACACAACAGAGAAAGTCTAAAGGCCATCTTCCACTGGAATTTGTCTATTTACAACACTGAGGTTCTGCTTACTCTTGACCTAATTCCAAATATAAAAATATTTTTAAATAAAGCACAGTTTGGAAAATTGAAGTAAAAAACTTTATTCTACATTTTAGGAAGTAAGGTTTACACAACTGATAGAAGCAGAATTTACTAAAATGATTACTATTTGATGTATTATATTCCAACACTCCTTAACACCTTTTGTCCCATCCTTATCACCAATTAACAGCTGCAAAGATAGAAACTATAATTTACATGCCAAAAATAATCAGTCACAGGTTTCCGTAACTATAAAACACAGACTATTTTCCATAATTCCAAACAGTTTGCAGAAGGATATGGCTTGCTTGGCACAAGAACTTGTCATTGACCTATCACTGGTTTCAAAAATTACTCAAAGTTTCAACTATTAAAGAATTACTATTCAAAGCATAACCTCAACAGAAGTTCTACATGTGTGTACGGGTGTGCACTAGAACTCAACAAGTCCCAATAGTGTTACAATGAATGTGTTTTTTCCATAAAAGAGAAAATACACAAAAGTATGTGCTCCAAATTTCTCTGTGAATCTTCAACCTAAAATAAAAGCTTTGTAGGAAGAAACAAATCAAACATACAATTATTTACAGACTGTCAAAAATAATATTCATACTATGCATATGTTTAATTTGAAAACTTATAACAAGTATTTCACATTAAAGAAAACTACAGGAGACAGAGATACAGCTCAAAGGCACAGTGCCTCCCTGGCAAGTGCAAGGTCGTGAGTTCGATCCCTGGTACAAAAAAGGAAAAAAAAAAAAAAACTACAGGATTTAATAGGGAAATTAAAAAAGATGACATATGCAATAGTTCTGAGTCAGAAGATTACACAGCAAAAAGAAATCACATTTTCACATTTTGTAGACATAATAAATAGCAATTAAAATTGCAACAGAACTTTCATTACACCTAGAAAATGTATTACAGAAAAATAAAGAGGTGAAGCAATGTGATTCCTTCTGTGCCACCACAGTTCTTTGTGCACCACTCCTTCATGATTTTTTATATAGTATAATTACACTTTCACATTCTGTTTTTCCAGCAAGACCTTGATTGCCAGCCTTGAAAAAACCATTAATTTTAATTTCTATATCCACACTTTTTCTGTCACATAGATGTCCAAAGACTGGGTAGGGGGTGAGTCTACCACATTTTAAAACATAGTAGAGCATTAGTAATTTAAATAATATAGTTTTGATATCTAATTTGGTCTATGTTGATAAATAAGAGTGCAATTCACTAAAATGTCCTATTATATATAAAAATGCAATAATATGATAGATAGTTCAATATAATTGGGGAGAAGTAGAAGGACAGTTGTTTCATAAACAATATTGACATAACTTGGGATAAAAATGAATCAAATTTACCCCCTTAAACTTCTATAAGTATGTATGTATATATATATGTGTGTGTTTACACACATAGGAAATAAGTTACATTTAAGTATATACACGAACTTTAGCTCATAAAATTAGCATAAAGTAGAACTGAGTGTTTTTTGACAGAATTCACAACTTTCTAAACCTCGAGGGAATAAGGAAACAAAAAATGTACATTTTGTTAGCAGTTTAATTTTTAATACTAACAAAAATAATAGTCATGGTAAAAAGAAAAACATACTGCAGAAATATTTATGAAATAAAACAAATTAAAAAATTGATTTCTATGATACATAGACAGGAAAAAATCTGACAGAAAAATGTAAAATACAGAAGAAAAATGACTCAATAACACGGATACACACTACAGGAACTAAATTATTAACCATGAATTAAATTTTTAAAAATTCAAACATTTTGTCAAAGCAATGCAAATTCAATCAACACTGAAATGCCAGCTTATATTTATTGAATAAATACAAACAACTATAAAAAAGAATATCCAACATTGTCCAGGTTCTTGAGAAAGTCAAACTGATAAATCAATGTTATTGCTGTCTCAGGCCACATGCTTTAAGACAAGAAAATAAGTCAGAGAGAGAGAGAGAGAGAAAACAGAGTAGGGGAGGGGAAGGGGGAGAGAGAGAAATAGGCAGATTCAAAGATGTTTGTGGTGATGTAATTTACAATAGCAAACATTAAAAATCTACAAGTGTAACCTCAAAGTGATGATTAAGTAAACTATAGATTGCTAAACAGTCATATCTGAAGGGATACATTGTCACAAGTCACTGACAGTGTTACACTTGCTGATACATCGCTGCACAGTCACTGATACAGTGTTTCACAGTCATCTACAGTGTTATGCAGTCATCAGTACAGTGTTACAAGTCACTGATACATTGTTACACAATCACTGACTTGTGCAACACATAAAGGACAAAGCTGAAACTGAACATGGGATGAAACTGAAGAGAATCAAGATGCACATCCCTGTGCTGACACTGCTCTTGTCAATTTTTTATTGTGTAATCAAACGTTGAGGAAAGTTGAGTTATTATTACATAAATCATAAGTAGATATTCAAAATTAGGGTCACAGATGAGGCCAGAAGTAAACTCAAAACTAATTCTTTTTAACATTTCTGGGATATGATATGTGCTGTGACATTTAAGTTGAAAAAAAGGGGAAGAATACATGAAAAAATTACTACAGTAAATATATGAAGGAACAAGCAAAAATTCCTACGAAAAAACTTTTCTCCATGGAGATCAAGAAATACAACTGCTTTTATGCTGGAACCAATGACTCAGGACTAGAGGTGCGGCTCAGTGGTACAGCGCTTGCCTATCACGCACATGGACCTTGGCTGTACCACAAAAACAAAACGAAAAGAAAACCTAACAAATAAATTAACTGATCCATCAAAGAAGCTGGAAAACAACAACAACAACAACAACAACAACAAAAATATATATATATATATATATATATATATATATATAGAGAGAGAGAGAGAGAGAGAGAGAGAGAGAGAGAGAAAGCTATCACTACATCTTTTTTTTTTTTTTTTCGTTTTCACCTTTCCTTACTGTTATGGCTTGCATCTAGATGTGCCCTCAAAGCTGCATGGAGTCCCAGGTGGGGCTTTTTGGAGGTGGCTGCATCTAAAGTGTGTGGTTAAGGGTGCTGGGGTTAAGGGTGCACACCCAGGTGTAAGTGGAATATAAGAGACAGAAAAAAGATTTGCAGCTGTTGCTTCTGCTTCTGCTTCACTGCTTTGCTGCTTTCTGCCTGCCCTGTTTTGCCATGAACCCTTGTTCTCTGTGATGCCCCTCTGCCAGGCCACCCTACCTTGGAGTCAGCCAATTTTGAAACCTTTACAAACTGTAAGCTAAATAGACCTTTCCTCCCTTAACTCGTGGCTGATGGGTGTTTTGTCTCAGCAATGAGAAAAGTAACTAAAACACCTACTACTCATCCCTCTTTGCTCCTCTGCTCAGTAGTAGATCATTGGTGTCTAGGAAAAACAAGGTTAAATCAGCTTTTGTATGCTTACATTCACTATTTGAACACAATCTTTAGTATTAGGCTGAATAAAGAACATTGATGAATAAGTTTGGAGAAAAAGTGGGTTTCCCCCATGTATGCCTGGCATTATCAACAAAATATAGTGCTCCTTCTACTACTGCATTTATGAAATAGAACCAAATTGAGTAAATTTGTTTTTGCCATGATCACAGGTGTTCACACAACTCTGGGATCAGCCACTGCGTTGAGACACATCTGGTGTGCCAGAAACAAACTAGAAAGTGGTATGTGGGAGGCAAGAAAATTAAAAGTTGTCAAACATATTTCTTTAGGCATTCAACATAATCTGTTACTCTAATTATTTTCGTGGTATTTATGTAGCCAAGTTAATTACTACACAAACTAAAGTACAACTTTCAGGTCCCCCCCAAACTTTTCCTTCCAATATTGTTCCCATGATGAAACTGGCCTTCCTCTGTACACCAAGTATGCACAAATATATGCCCATTATACTATGAGATTTTCTATTTGGGTATTATGCCCTTGGGTAATAGAGATTATCCTACACTTCTCCAAAATACCCAAACATTTCATATTTATTGGATCTGTCAATAACTGGATCACTTTCTCAGCATTTTTCTAACCTGAGCAACAGTGAATACCACCAAAAGAAGTTTAGTGCCAAAATCAGTGTCGACAATATAAATGATACACATAATTTTGCAGTGGAAAACAATTGCCTGAAATCCCCAAACTATTTCACACAGACTACCAAAGAGCCTGGACTATTTATTAAAATTAAATTGCACAGAGGGTAAGACTCAATCTTTTGATGCACAGTTCACCTTCAAAAAGATAAGCCAATGGGCGGGGGATTGTTGTGCATGAGGCCTTAGGTTTCCTTCCCAGCACCACAATCAATCAATCATCAACAAAACAAAACTAAAGAAATAAAAACTCATAGTGTTCTGGGAAAAACTCTTGAAAATACAGAGGAATCTAGGTCCATCACACATGACTTTTTAACATTTAATATTTATAAAGTGCATTATGGTGTCCCAAGACTGCTCTAAAGTGCTTTGCATGTATTAATTCATTAAATCCTCACAAAAAATTTGAGGTAGATCCTTGAATCAGCATGCCCATAGTCCAGATGAGCAAGTAGAAGCAGAGACAAGGAACTCCATGTTAGAACTGAGTTCCAATCCGGGCTCAGGGCTCTAGAGCCCCTGGTCACTGCGGCACTTCCCACTGCCTAGACCTCACCTCCTATGTGCGGTAACAATTTCAGCACTATTTTCTTTGTGTCATCTCTCAGATTCCACCATGACAGGAGTAGATGTGCCCACAAAACAAAAACACTATGGTGATTCCAGGAGAGTCAGCTCATTCACTTCTGCAGAAACAATTCATCTGACATAGCATGATTTCAATTCCAATAGCAGTATCAGAGCATCTTCCACCATTATTCTATTAGTCTGAAATTCAGTATCTTTTTATCTAAGTGGGCTTTTAACCTGCCAAGAGGAAAGAATGCCTATCCAGTATAAAAATCATGAAAGAAAAGGTGCAAATACCTACAACATTAGAATTTTAAATCGCTTTTAATTTACCTCTGAATTTAGTTCCAGTGTCTGCACACAGGTGCAACATGCTCTGCCAGGCAGGAAATCCTAAGGGGAAAAAACCCTTAATAGGACAGCAACTGTTAAATATTCTCTAGGCTGTCATTGGTAAATATTTTGAAGAAAGTTATGAAGAAGGTAAAGAAACAAAATAATCGCTTCTTTAAAAAAAAACTCTGGAAAATCATGAAACTTAGTAGAAACCTATCTACACGGTCAACTAAAAAGTCAGAGTTCTATGATTTTAACATTTTACTTAATTCAAGGTCACAGATAAACCAAAAACCAAAGAAGCTCATTTGCATCTGCCTACAGACATCTGGGAAGATAGTTACTAAAATACATATAATGGTGAAGCCGGGCATGGTGGCGCATGCCGTAACCCCAGCACTTGGGAGGCTGAGGCTAGAGG